>JAIUZE010075422.1:13374-32336 GCA_022085475.1 Heliosperma pusillum
GATTTATGGATTTTTAGTAGTAATATGATAAGTGGTATGATTTCTATGTTGTATGGAATTTTTATGTTGTTTAGTGTTCTTGATGATTTTTTATGAGTGTTCATAATAATGATTTTTGTATGATGGATGGTTAAATTGGTTGTTAAAATGGGTGTTGATTAATTAAAACATGTTAGAATAATTTGGTGTGAATGATGGTGGTGGCCGGAAATGGGGGCTGTGAACCGGACCCAAACCAGGCCGGTTCAGGCCGGTTCAGGCCCGGTCCAGGCCGATCTGGGCTGGTTCATGGTGGGTCCGGGTTTTGGTCTTTGGGTTGTGTCGATGTTTGATTGTTATGTGGTTGTTTTGACGGGTTTTAATTATGTTAAGCATGCGGGAAATAATTAAGAAACGGGTTTTGTAAAAATTGTAAAATCTGCCAAAACAGCCCAAACAGGCCCGTGGGCCCATTCAGGCCCATGTTGGGTTCGGCCCAAAAGTCAGCCCGTGGGTCCCATTTTGGGGACTTGTGACGGTTTTTGAGTTATCGTCATTTTTATCGTGTTTTGTAATATTTAGCAAGTGGGAAATGTTAATAAGTAAAGTATTTAATTAAAAAGGTTTTTCATAAAATTATTATTTCTCACATGTTAGAAATTATAAGACGAGATCGTAGTTTAATTGGATATCATTTAAGTCAAGCGGGGTTTTACGTAAGATGAATGAATAATTCACATGTTAGAAGTGTTAATAAAATAACATGTAATGAATATGTTGACTTTTATGTCTTAGTCTATGTGGTAAAGACTCTGTTTCTAGCCGGTTTGATCCAACGGGTTTGGTCAAACTAAGATCTAGTCAGCCCCGATTTGACTGATGACCCGTCGCGGGACTCGGGTCGGGGATTTGTCTTCAAGTAAGGTTGTATTTAATTAATGAATTAGCCTTAGTAGATATGAGGCGATATGATATTTGATTATGATTTATATGCAATTAGTCACATGATAGGATGTTTTCCCGTGACTGTTTGATTATATGGTTGGTGTCGTGTTGACTAAATACCCATAGAGAATTATGAGTATATGGCGTCTTGACCATTCTAATTCTAAATGAGTATCTTGGACCATGACATTGATAGGCCCGTACTATCTTTAACGAGTATATGTTCGCCGCTTGATAGCTTTTGTGTCCCGGGCCTGGGGGGCTTATCCCCAAGTCGGGGCATGGCATCCTAAGAGTTCCGCTTTGGGAAGGGAGCCAGCTTAAGTACTAGCCATCTCTGCTAGGGGGTCGCCTAGTCGAGTTTTCATAGACGGTTATGTCAGGGAGGGGAACGGAATAGCTGTTGTCGCTAGGTCTGATCAGTCTAGGACTAGGATGTTTTCCTACATTGTGGTATAGCCTCGAGTTACAGAAGTCGTCTATTGACTGTCCTAAGAACTTATGCCTGTTTGTAGAGTATTGGTCTTTCATGTTTGTATGATTCTATGAATCTTAGAAGGTGAGATGCAAGCCGGCTAAGGTTGATAGAGTTTGGATTACCGGTTGTTAACTGATTCACATGATTACGTGTTGATTAGGGTTTGAGTGTATCAGGCCATGTTAAGGTAACCTCTGAGCTAGCATACCAGCTTCCCTACCTCGTGTTATAGTTTATTATCGGATTCACATGATAGCTTTCATATGCTAGGTTATATGTTAGTTAATTGTTTCATAACATGAAAAGCATATCATATATGTTAAGGTTTTGTATTTTCCATATACATTCTTTTATGTTATTCATGTTTTATTAAACTCGACATTTCGTGGCTGGGAGAACTCGGAGTTACTCCCCACTGACTGTGGCTTCCGTGTTTATATTTAATGCGGTTGGCAGGTTTGTGATGCATACATTGGGTACATTGACGAGCTAGCGAGCGAAGTATTTACCTTGGACCTATATTCGGTTCTTAGGATTGTATATTATTATACACTCTTTTATTTCTGTATTTATACGGGAGATATGTCTCCCGTTTCAGATACTTTTTTTTATGTATAATATTATTTCCTTTTTGTTATGAACCTTTTTCTTTAAGACACCTTCGTTATGATGAATATATTTAATGATAGGTTCCGGTTTTAAAATTTACCGATTTTCACTAAAGTGAACCTATTAGAAACGTATTCTCATCTTTTATTTATTTAAATTACTTGTTTATCTTTCCGCAAATTTGAGGGTGTCACAATATGAAACTTCTTAAGTTTCTTAACTTATCTTATTTTCTAGTGAGAGGTATTATCAATAATATGAGATATGATTAAGTGAGTTCATAAGAGGAAAACATCATCTTATTGAGGGCATGCCATTTTCTTTTTGCCTTATCAAAGCTCTAGGGTGGCTATAAGTATTTAGGCTTAGTAATCATTTTGTCTAATCATCATTTGTATAATGTTTAAAGCCTAAACATACCCAACCACCCCAAAACCGGTGCACAAGACATAAAATGGAGTCCATTTTATAATTTGTGATTTTTTTATTTGTCACATATGTGACATGTGACATGTTATCTTATCTTATAATTATGTATTTAACTAATTTAAATACAACTTCATGTCAAATAAATTAAACATAACAATTTAAGTAATAATTTATAATCACATATATATATATAATGGGTCATCTCATATTTAGTTGATATGATCTAGAACTAATTGTAATTATGATCAACCAATCATGCTTATCTCAAATGTTTCATAAACATGAAGCATTCTAATATAACAATTATATTATTGAATCTTATTTAGTCATATTACAACAAGATATATATTTCTCACTTGTAAACTTATTTTGTTTAAGGGATTAATTAATCTGTATCAATATACATTTAATTAACTTTCTTGATTAGGAAATCGTCCTTTCGGTGTGACCTCGAGGGATCAACTGATCACCACCGTCATACGACAGTAATGTCAAACTCTAGTAAGCTAATCATTACCGATTAATGTGGATAAGTTGACTATAATGTTAATCATCCCTTTGTATTCTTATGATTGAGATTTAATTAAGTGATCGCACTATTGTTGAGGACACTTACCCCAACAATCTCCCAGTTGTTCGAAACAAGTGTGCGTCACCAAATCTCTTGCCCTGTTACAATCTCCCACTCAATGCAAGGCGTCTTGCAGGTCGTATCTGCACGTGATCATATCTAGAGTGGTTTCCTCGATCTGGAGAGTAATTGTTTGACCGGAATTATCTACCGTAGATACCTTCTGAGCGTGGCCACGCATTTCAGCTTACTATTCCTCGAGTGGCCTTGAGATATTTGTTAACCGTGACAAGGGGTTGGACAATTTATATCGCACTATTCCCTTCGTACACTCACAGTCCTTCATGACCCAATAATTGCCCATTCACCCCCTTTTACAGAATGGCTTGGGGGAAAAATCAAAGTTAATCAGAAACTATGCCGACTTGGGCGAATAGTCTCTAGTTTAAAGAATTGACTAAAAAAGAATACTATAGTAGCTCTCGCTACGACCAGGCTATATGAATTTGCAGAACTCTATAAGCGGTCACTGCCCGACAGAGTGTCCCATACAGTCTGCCTATGTGATCGACTAGTCATCTCATATGACTCTATGGCACTTGAACTTGCCATCAATCGCATCACACTCCAGTCACTTTGAGACGTCACCTCATGTAAGCAACTAGGGTCCAAGGTTATGTTAATCCAGTTCACTTTAATAGGGTTCAAAGCTGTCACTACAACCTATTTGGATATAACAAAGCACAATAATGAGTTTTAGAAACTCAAACGATAAATGTGATTATCACATATGAACAATCAATACAATGTTATTGCTTCATATTATATAATCTAAAGTATATAAGTTCCATGACACTTAATGGTCATCTTGTCTAAATGCAATAAAAGCTTGGATGGTGGATATATACTATGTATCCATTTGTTCCAATTTTATGAATTGCTCCTTTTCTTTCCAATCATCATTATTCCTAATAACATGAAGTTTTCAAAGCACATTTCTAGATCTCTATCTAGAGTTGGGTTCTTTAATCTTGAAAGATGCTCCCACTTGTTATAATGATAACCACGTGATGGGTATCTTGGTGGAAGGGTCTACTTATTAAATCATGTTAATCCACCTCATCCTCATCATTATGTGCTAAGACTCTATTTGTAGAATCTTCAATGATTGACACTTCAATCATCTCTTTTATTTATTCGCTTTTAATATAACAAAATTTAGCCTTGGATTTTGTCGGATCCTTTACAGGTTTGGAAACTTGGGTTCGTGTGACACTTAACACGCAACTAAGTTATTATTACCAAACACAAGAATAAACTCATAGTGTTGCTCGAGAATCTCATGGACATTCTTGAAGGCTATCCAATGACTCTCATGTGGATTACTTGTTATCAATTTGTCATGCTCCAAGCATACAACTTATCAAGGTATGTGCATATCTTGGCATATATGATTGGCCTAATGGCAGAAACATTAGCAATCATGTGTATCCTCTCTCATCTATCACTATAGATTTTGAATACCTACTCCTAGTCTTTCATCTAAAATGATTTCTCAAACACTCCTCCACGGAAGGCAATGTCAATTCATCATTCCCAATAACCAATATGTCTCCTACATACGAGCCATGGGAGATATTCGTGCCTCAAATACAATACGCTTCTTCCAAGTCTTTCATCTAGAAATGATTTCCTAAACACTCTTCCACGGAAGGCAATGTTAGCACATCATTCATAATGATTAATATGTCTCATACATACAAGACATGAAAGATGTTTTGCTCCCACTAATCTTCATGTCCATACATGATGATTTTTCACTCCCACTAATCCTCATGTCCACACATGATAGATCTAGCTCCAACTTAACTACATGCATAAACATGGCTCTTCGACAATTCGAGGAAACCATTCTCTCTTGTTATGCCATGAGTGTTCTCTTAGGATCACACATTGATCTCCTAAGTTTTGTACGACAACTTGTCTACTTCTAAATGGCCATTTAGAAAGGTAACTTTTAACAACTCTTTGTCATTTGTCATACATATACGTGGTCTAGATGCAATTTTCTTGGATCTCAAAGATGGTTATATTTTACCTTCTATATAATACTTTACAATAAAGTTTTATTCATCTTGGGGAGGTCCAAACCTACCCAAGTGATTTCACTTATATATCTTTTATGTAACAATTTTAAATTTAGAAATGATAACCGCCAACCCATAGATCATAGTCTTATCACTTTAAAAAAAGTAGATATTTTCACTATAAGCTTCCGAACCTGGATGACTTAAGAACATTTTCTCTTGAATTTGTTTGTTGCATATTTTCTCTCACTATATCCTTTAGTAAATACGCTTATTTACTTCAAGGATAGCACTATCAGTCACAGACAGTTTTGTTTCTTTAGGTGTAAATGAGAAAATTCTTTAGTCACAAACAACTTTGTTCTCCATGTATAAGTGGGGCATGATGCTCGTATTACTCTTATTAACCTTGAGCGATCTATACCAGACTTGTTTGTTTAGACTTTAATATTCTAGCTTCTCTATAGACTCACTCTATTCAAGCAAAATACTTGAAATCTTATCCATGTCTTGAACAAATTTAGGATTCTTAACTCTTCCATAGCTAGTATGGAGTCTAATTCGCGTTTTAAAGATCTTATCTTGGGGCTTTATATGAATTGTAAATCTCCAAGTAGTGTGAGTTAGTCAACTTACTTTGACTTTATGCAATTGACCTTTCGTATTCCAAATAAGTTGTGACGTCTAGTCACAATGCCAAAGTGAGAATCCTATTCTTAACTTTGGTTATTCATAATGATCAAATCATTATATTCCTCATAAGATCAATTTTGTTGTTTTAATTTATGTTTCACGATACTAATATTGCACGATGAAAAGGTTTAAGAACATTAAAACAAATTCCATAGATATAGTGACTTGGGTTGAAACCAAGTCACCATCCAAATACAACCATTGTTCAAAGGAATTCAAAATACTTTCCATGACAAAACATGAAAAAAGCAAAATAGTTCAACAAACCAACAATCAAAATGCAATAAAAAAAATTGAATACAAATAGCAAAATATCGCCAAGCCCATCATAGGTCTCCTCTACGTGGTGGCTACCCTAGCTTCCTCGTAGATCCTCCTAGGCTTGCTTTGCCTTGTCCTTCTTCTCATGCCCTAAATGTGATCAAAAAGAGTGGTAAGAATCACAACTCGTATCAAAATACCAAAGTTGAGATGAGTATCAATAACATAAATTTTGGGAAGAACTATTACCAACTGGAAGAACCCGTCCAGCTTTGATGTCTCCCAAGTACATGGAGAAATTACGCTTCCAATGGCCCGTCCCATTACAATAATGACACTTGTCTTCGGCCACGGCTCCCTTATTGCCTTTGGAAGAGCTATTCATAATAACTTTCCCTTTGCCTTGATAGGAGTGAATGGGCTTGCTTCCCTTGTTCCTTTGCCTCCACTTTTCTTGCACTTCGCCTTGCTCTTGACATTGATGTTCAAAACATCCTTACTAGAGCTAGCTTGAAAACCTATGCCACGTTCGGCTTGCACAAGCGTCTTGTGCAATTCATGAGCCGAGACAGTGTCATTTTTCATGTTGAAGTTCACCCTAAAGTTGACAAACCATTTTATCTTACTTAAGGAGTGAAGTATGCGGTCAATTATGAGAGGCTCGAGAATATCTATTCCTTGCTCCTTAAGCACCTCCACGTACTCAATCATTTTGAGCACGTGAGGACTAAAATTTTGACCCTCCTTCATATTTAGGTCGAAAATTTGGGAGGCGGCTTCGTATTGCAAAATTCTTGGAGCTCGTGAAAACATGATCACGATCTTAGAATAGATTTCATATGCGATCGTCATTTTAATGGCCTTACGTTGAAGCTCGCTATCCATCGAAAAGATCAAGACATTCTTGATCGCCGCCGACTGCTTGTGGTAGGCCTCATAGGCCTCCCTAGTGGCGTTCGATGACCTCGCATTTGGAGCGCTAGGGGACGCCTCAGTTAGGTAACTAAGCTTACCGTCACCTTCAGCAGCTAAGCGTAGTTGCCCATTCCAATCCGTGAAGTTTGAACCATTCTTTTCAAGTTTACAACGATCCATGAAGGATCTTAGGCACAATACGGTGGTGAGTGGTGGAGGTCGAACCTCGTTATTGTTGTTTTCCGACATTGCGAATTAAAATGAGTTGGACTACAAAATAGAAAATGAAATAAACATCAACATTTATCGTTTCAAAAAAATACTTGTAAACATTTTAACAAGTTTAGCATTTATATAATGACCTCTACCCAATTACATAAATGATTCCAAGACCCAAATCCTATATTTATTCGGGTTTCTGTGAGCCACGGACTCCACGACCTTTATCAATATTATTTGGTGGGTTAACTCTTTAACCGATTCTACAATTAGAATTCTTGGTCGATGAAATAATTTATTGTCATCTTTATTGCGGAACACATGGGCCACATACCCTAATCTTTCCGTTGAGTTCAACCAAATTTCGATGCAATAACGATTTATTTCCCCACTTATCCAACGTAATAAGTTTAGCACCTCGGTGAGCCGAACCTACTTCCTTACGAAATTGGATATCATGGGTTCAAATATTTGTTAAGGCTAAATCTCAATTAATAAAATAGAGGTCAAGTCAATTTATATTATTTATCTCCTTTTTAAGTGAACTAAATAGGTGAACTATCGATAATTATAATTGACGCGGTCGATTGACTCGATAAAATGCATTGTGATTAAGTGGCGATTTGGCATGCATGTGACATATAAATAAAATGCAAGCAATAAATAAATTCCTAGTATAGCCATCCTAAAAAAAATAGAAAATCAAATTAACTATTACAACTTCGGAAACCAACTCCTTGTCCCTTGAACTACATATGCACGCCTCCCAAGGATACCGTCTCTTTTGGAACGCCTTTCCAAATGGCACCGTCTTTAGGAAACTCCGGGATTACAATGATAGAATAAAATTACAAGGCTTTTCTATTATACATTTGAAAAATTAAATGAAATAATACAATAAAAGTGATACGAGATAACATTGAATTACAACCGAGTCAATATTCACTTCCATTACGGGTAATATCGATTAAAACTAACGCCATACTAAGACAAATTACATAATTCAAAATTACATAAAACCAAAAATGACATTCATTCATTAAAAAATTCAGAATAATTATATGTAAACTCATGCAATAGTAATGAGCCAAATCGCCCTAATATCCTTATATCGTATATAAACCCGGTTTTATGGAAATGCGTGATAATAACCAATTAAAATCACAAATTAATACATAAATCAAATTTAAGTTCAAATTAATTACCCTTACTATTTTAGGACTCAAAAATTAGTCTCCACTAATTATTTGACAATAATTCAACTTGGTTTTGCATTATTGCTCGGTTTTGACCCTTATTAACATAACTTTTATGTAATAATTCCAAATTAAATTACAATAATTCATAAATTTGAAATTAAAATTTTATATATTCTCGAACATTTCCAGGAACATCTTCATGTCAAAGTTTTTGGTGAAAACCTTTCGAATCATTTTAGAGAAAAATATAGTTGCTATTAATCAATTTTATCAAATAAAATACTCAAAAAACACGAAAAATAATCTAATTAATTTTAAACTTATACATATAACATGTACAATATTTATGCAACATATGATAATTTTCTCATGCCAAAAATTCATTTTAGCTATTTATGCCAAAATAATCACTATTTATTCCTTTTTAACTATTAAAAATCATAAATCATGCAAAATAAATCATATTTATCTCAAAATTTACATACAGTAGGTAAAATATGGATGTGATATCATATTAAAATTCATGGCCATATTCGAACTATAACTATTTTTAGCAAATAAAAGTTCATTTTACTCATTAAAATGGATTTATTTAACTGAAAATCAATAAATAAAGCAATAATGTTCCATAAATCATCAAAATGACCTAAAATAATTTTAACACCATAAGGTATTTGATGCTCAAAATTTTGTGACTTTATCATATAAATCACTAATTTTCTAGTTTTATTTTGTTACTTTAACTCGTAAAAACTTTGTAATACCGATTGCATGCAACATCCTATCCTCTGATACCAATTGTTAGCTTCATATACCTACTCATAAGATACTTCTTATGATATACTAATGAACTCTTTAATTATTTTCCAAGATCTAGTGCATGCAAAATAAGTAATACAAAGATAAGAAGAAAAATGTCCCTTACAATGTTGTTTTGGTCGAGTATGGGCACTAGTACAAGACTCCTTCTTGTACTTTTTCTTGAGCTAGATGATTTAGGATGAATTTCCAAAAGCTCAAAGAGTATTAACCCTCTTATAAGTTGCACCTAGACTATCCTTAATCACTTGTATATTGTTATACTAGAACAACTAACAAGTACCCTTAGAACCAAGTCAAGAAACTCGAGATTTCTACCTTAGACAATCCGTGTTTAAGCTCTTAGAATAAGTTATATGAAACTTCTTAAGTTTCTTAACTTATCTTATTTTCTAGTGAGAGGTATCATCAATAATATGAGATATGATTTAAGTGAGTTCATAAGAGGAAAACATCCTCTTATTTGAACATAGATGGCCGGCAAATCCCTTGGGAAGGGAGGGCATGCCATTTTCTTTTGGCCTTATCAAAGCTCTAGGGTGGCTATAAGTATTTAGGCTTAGTAATCATTTTGTCTAATAATCATTTGTATAATGTTTAAAGCCTAAACATACCCAACCACCCCAAAACCGGTGCACAAGACATAAAATGGAGTCCATTTTATAATTTGTGATTTTGTCATTTGTCACATATGTGACATGTGACATGTGACATGTTATCTTATGTTATAATTATGTATTTAACTAATTTAAATACAACTTCATGTAAAATAAATTAAACTTAACATTTTAAGTAATAATTTATAATCACATATATATAATGGGTCATCTCATATTTGATTGACATGATCTAGAAATAATTGTAATTATGATCAACCAATCATGCTTATCTCAAATGTTTCATAAACATTAAGCATTCTAATATAACAATTATATTATTGAATCTTATTTAGTCATATTACAATAAGATATATATTTTTTTTCACTTGTAAACTTATTCTGTTTAAGGGATTAATTAATCTGTATCAATATACAATTAATTAACTTTCTTGATTAGGAAATCGTCCTTTCGGTGTGACCTCGAGGGATCAACTGATCACCACCGTCATACGACAATAATGTCAAACTCTAGTAAGCCAATCATTACCGATTAATGTGGATCAGTTGACTGTAATGTTAATCATCCAATTGTATTCTTATTATTGAGATTTAATTACGTGATCGCATTATTGTTGAGGACACTTACTCCAACAACGACAACCAAGGGGTAGACACAAGTGTTTAAGCTATCACTTGACGATAAACGTACGAATTGTCATAAATCATTCCGCGTATCAAACATGCGGCCCAATCATCTCCGGGTGGTTGGCGGAAGGTGTAGAAATGAGGTATCTACATAGTATTATGTTGAGGGGGAACTAAACTTAGTCCAAAATCATAAGAGACTTGTCATCATCAAAAGGGGGGAATTTGTTGGACCTATGGTATAATTTTGATAAATAACTTTGAGGATGCATATACAAAGTTATACCTATTCTGGTTATAACATTGAAAAACCAATTCAAGCAAGATATACATCAAATAACACAAGACTCAAGATTGAGGGTCTTTGTGATCAGATGAAGAGATGATTTATGTGAGTATAGTTATAACTATTTCACTTATAACTTTACATACTAAGTTCAAAGTTATAGCTATTTCACCTATATCTTTGAATGATGAAATTGATGCATGATTTTGGAAATAAATCTTTTAAATGTTTTCAAAAAGAGAAAGAGTATTTTATATATATCAAAAGTTTTATTTAGAATATCATGAATACATTATCTTATAAGTTGTCATGCTACCTAAGATTTCTAATGTATTCTATCTCGTTTTGTTGTTGACCTATTAAGCCCACATAGGGTTTTGGCCTCCTAGGGTTGCGTGCATATGGACAACAACCTAGGGTTTCGTGAAGAAGAGGAAAACCGCCTCTTTGGCACGTTTTACTCTTCGGATCAAACTAGGGTTTTACAACATACTTTCACAACAATATTTTGAGATAAAAGATAAATATCTTTCTTAAAGAAAAAGCTAGTGTTTATAGTTTACCGCTCCTATGCTTCTACTATAAATACTCCTTCAATCTCAAACATTCACCAAGACTTTTGATGCACATTTGAGAGAATTTTACAAATTGATTTTAAACAAACTTTGAGCAAAATATTTATTATTTTTATTGTTTGTTTCGAAAAAAGTCAAGCACAAATCGTTGCCAATCACTCGAGTGAAATTTGTGTGAGTTTGTGTGGGTTATATTGTACTCGAGTGAAATTGGATAATAGTACATCACATAATCTTACGCATTCTTTAACGAGAATTTGTGTGAGTTATATTGTACTTACTTATTAACGTAAGATAGTATAGAGTATTTTGCGATACTCAATCTAAGTTAAAATCATAGTTGATTATACATGTGGGTTGATAATTTTTGTAATCCGTAGAGAGGCACTAAGAATTATTAATCGAGAATAATGGACGTAGGTTTTGATTTCTGAAACTAAACCACTTCAAAAATCTCTTATGTCCCTCTTTATTTCGTTATTTCATTACTCGCATAATACATTGATTAATTAATTAGTTGATTTAATCAATAAAATCAAGTAATTAATTGTACATCATATAAATCGAAAAAGTGGGGCTAGTTTTTAATAGTCAATTCACCCCCCCCCCCCTCTTTTTCGTATTCGATCAATAGACTCTACATATTGCAGCTAAAGGTTGTACCTTAAACTACTCTACCCTTAAGTATGATTGAGCAAAGTTATAGTCAAAACACCTATAACTTTACTCACTCAAATTATTTCTAAAAGTATCGTTAAGGAAGAAGACTTGCTCTCTCTAATTTTCGTGGAGATCTTCAATGTTGAATTCATCTTTTCATCTTGATTATAAGTTCTTCATCTTGAACTTATAAAAAGCTTATTTGAGTCTTTGTTCTTGATTATGAGATTGAAGGTTCATCAAAGTAGTAGTAGAAACAACTACAACTACAGATTTATTTCAGGATTTCCAAAGTTATCGTGTAATCACCTATAATATTCTTTCACCTTTGTTTCACAAATCTTCAAAGTTATAGCTAAACCAACTATAACCGTGCTTATCATGTCATTCTTAATCTACCACGACTAAACACACAATTACAAGCACCAAACATATATATAATTACATCACACTTGTCATTATCAAAACATAATTATATAACTATATGGTCCAACAAATTCCCCCTTTTTGATGATGACAAGTCTCTTATGATTTGTGACTAAGGAAATTTCCCCTCTACATAAAACTATCAAAGTTATAGTAGGTGGAACGCAAGAACAAGACACTCATATTCAAAATATTAACACCTATCGCCCTTAAGAGACTAAGGGTCTTGACAAGGAGCAAGCTTAGGTAAATACTCAAATCATGGTTATTTTTCCCCCCTCTTGACATCATCGAAAAGAGGAGAACAAGATATAAAACAACTAGAGTACTATCGACAGAGGAAAGAAACAGAATCGCTAACACATATTATAAAGCAAGAAATAGTTCAACGAGTAGCAAGCAAGTAAAATATGTTTAGTATAAACCAAGAGAAAACAAGTCTAAAAAAGTCAACTTAGTCGAATTAGGGATAGGGTGTAACACCCCCAAATACCAAAGAGCCTAACAAGACCTCTTTAGTACATCGGGATGCTACCATCTTGGTTGCCCGAGATAGTATATCTCAAATAGACCATAAAAGAACATACTTATTAAATCCATAGTATAATTAAATTTACATCGTCCCAATATCCAAACGACACACTGTCATAAACAACAATCCAACTAACAAATAAAAATAAATATCAATGTTATGTCTATGATAATGAATAATTGCTGAAGCTCTGACTCAACAATGGTGATCTCATCAACTCCCAAAATGAGTCATCGAATCACCTGCTAATTACCTGCTTATCATTCCCCAACGGATCACATCAGTTTTAGAAAACAATACGGGGTCAGTACACCAAAAGCAGATCAATGTACGAGAAAACAAAGTAAACATCAAAGTAACAAAATCCAGAGGCCCACCGCAGCGGTCACCTCAGTAGCATCAGGCGACCACCATGACCTGCAAACCACCTATTGATTCCAGACTGCAGCACTGGACATCAAAATTCCATCTCACCGCAGTGACATTCCATGAACATTAATGTGCACATCTCCCTTGCAGCGTGAGAGCTACGAGAGGCAAACTTGGGGTGTGGTCCGTCTCCCGGCGGACCACCAAAATAGTAACCAGATAACCACTCCAAACTCCATCATCATCACAATAGTAACCATCATCATGATCACAACACAACATTACAGTAACAATGTCATCACAATGATTAACATGTAAAGCACCGAGTAGGAAATCCTACCTTTTAGCAAATCTGCAAGCAAGTCACAAGCAATCAAATCAAAAGTCTTCTTGTACAAAGTCTCCTCCTAATCATGCAATAATCATTATAATCAATTACTAAACATCTCCCCTTTTCCCCTAATTGAATTAGGGTTACATTACTCATAATAATCATTAATAATAATGAATCATAAAGATGAACCACTTACCAAATGGAATCAATAAGTAAGATAAGAAGCAATTCGATCTGCCCTTGGAATGATTAAAGATGATTTGAGAGGTTTTAGAGTGTTTAGAAAGCTTAGGGTTTATTTATGAAGAGTAAACTAACGGAATAATATTTAATACCTCTTTATTATCTTTAATCAAACTGCCCGATAAAATCACTCAAACCGTTGCACTCGGTCGAGTGCAAAAGGCACTCGGTTGATTACACCGCACTCGGTAGAGTGCACACTACACTCGGCCGAGTGCCAAGTAGGCAGAAGGCTGCCCAACTGACACACCAACCTCACTCGGCCAAATACACCCTACTCGATCGAGTACACGAAGTTATTTCACAAAGACTTGCCCTCAAAAGCAAGTGGGCGGGTAAGTTGTTTGGAATCACACTCGGTCGAGTGACCCTTACTTGACCGAGTACAAGGTACTCAAAAGTACGGAGTATCACAGTCTTCCTTCCTTAAGAACGAACTTCGTCCTCGAAGTTCACAACTCATACTCGTTCCTCAAAACACAACACAAGACAACAACATACACAACAAACCAAACTTTATGACCTCTAACTAAACTACCAACATCCCAAACACAAGGACTGTACCAATCACATATCAACTCGAAACAAACCAACACTAAGTCTGCATCAAACACTCTAAGACCAATAATAAAGCAATAGTCTTACAAATACTACTATGCACTATTAAATTCTTCCCTCCTTAAAAATGAACTTCGTTCTCAAAGTTCACACCCTCATTACCAACGAAACCAGCAGTGAAGCAAACACTAGCACCATCACATA
Source organism: Heliosperma pusillum (assembly GCA_022085475.1). NCBI lineage: Eukaryota > Viridiplantae > Streptophyta > Magnoliopsida > Caryophyllales > Caryophyllaceae > Heliosperma > Heliosperma pusillum. The sequence goes on from JAIUZE010075422.1 coordinate 28,010, forward strand.
CTAAAGGTGCCCTCAAAACAGTCACAATCTGATACAAAATCATAACCCCAGTTTTCAACAACTCATACATCGACCTTTACTAAACTGAGATACCTTCCCAAGACCTCCGAGCTAACACCGTTAAAGGCCATTATTAAAATCCCAACATCCTAACGATATCATTAAACAATGTAAACAAGTATCCCAACTCCATTAACAACAATTACCAACATTCTTCGTTGAACAATATCATAAAACTCACCAATCATATCAAACTCAACCTCTCAACAATACATAGCACCTTATCAACCCAGAATTAACCACAGCATCACACAACGCACATACCATTTCACATCATAATATTCCAACACTAACAAGCATACATCACCAAAACTAACTCCTCGCCACCATACAAACTTGTTGCCATTTCCTATGCTATCAACATGCGATGCTACAATTTTACCTCCCTTAAAAATAACTTCGTCCTCAAAGTTCGCTTATACTCAAACCATTAACATTATTACGATTTTCCATGCTTACCACCATACCAAAAGTACTATTCTTACATAACCAAAACCGATCATCACTAAATAAATAATACCACAACTCAACATTCATGCCGATGATAATACCTCAACAACATACTCATCAACAATTCACTTAACTTACCATCCAACCACTATCCCCTCTAAATATTCCACAAGATAAAACAACCACTATGCGACAACTTACTCTTCTTAAAACGGTACTATAGACTCTTAACCCCTTCATTATCAAACTCTTATCTTCTTCCTTCATTGTTATCATCCCGTATTACAGAAATTGCTTAATACCCTAACACCACATCGCCAAATTTACCACAATCCCAAACACTATTGGCACCTCACATCACCTAAAATTCACCTGAAAATCATCAATACGAACCATTAAATCAATCCTTTACCACGATTACTCATAATATCCTTCTGAACTCTCACCATATCTCGAACCCATAACACTCAAACTAAAATCCTCGTCCACCCAAAATCTTAAATTTCATCCTCATTGGCAATGAACCCATAAAATCCTCCGAACGACAAGGAACCATTTACAACATCAAGCAAACCATAATCAAATCTCACGACTTCCTCATATCCTTTTAATCTAAAACATCCAAATCCACATGCGAAAATACCCCAACAATCAAGCCTCTCAACCAAAATCTAAAAGAACAAGGAACTCAACAATAACGACTGTTAAATTTCCACCGATTAGAATCTACTCTTAAACCCAGAAGACAACAGCTCACAAAATGATAACAATAATATACGACCTCTATACATATGCTCGACACATAATTACTACAATCCCTCAAAACTCGATACTCTATCCCTCAAAACTCGATACTCTAACAAACTCACGGAGACTCGCATCATCACATGACCGCCATAACAGACCACCAAACTAATGACACTATTACACAACAGAAGACTATACAAACCATGATCTAGATAATCTCATTCGACACGCACATACTACTAATAATTCCCCCAACACTTGCCTCCAAGCGCTACACAAAAACACTCATACCTCAGTTAACAAGTCTCCTTTTGCTCATAAATCTACTAATAAGTCTACTTATAAGTCTACTTAATCCATCATACGATTAACAAGCTAATAATAACACCTAGGCAATCCCAACAAAAAAGCTAGATTCCAATATATCCCAAACGTCACCTACTAATAAGTCTACTTAATCCATCATACGATTAACAAGCTAATAATAACACCTAGGCAATCCCAACAAAAAAGCTAGATTCCAATATATCCCAAACGTCACCCTCAAATTCACACAACTACGACACATTACTCTCCTTTTGCTCATAAATCTACATTCTTGCCACCAAATACCACAAAGGTTAACCTGGCAACACGACTAATTAGGAACTACCACCTCAACACTTCACATTCCCTTACTAACATGAAAAAAAATCGCAAACCATTACACTTGAAACTACCTCCACACTCAACTATAACATCTATCAAATAATACTATAACCTTCGCATAACTTCCTCTACTCATACCATAACAAGTCCTCTTCCATCAACCTCTCTCTCCCCGCAAAATGACTCACAAGGTACTAAGACTAATATCTCGGAATAGCTACCAATTTCCATTATAATAAGCTCTTTAATTCAACGTTCTCATGCAAGATTCCAATATAGACCAAAAATACCATCTAGATATTTATTCGAAATTCCACATTTAAATCTCTTATCTTCCAATTAATTCTACCTAAAATTTCAAACCACCAAATTCTGTGATAGCCATATTCGATCAATATACCACCAAATACGCATACATCTCACACAAATCACCCTTCCAGTACTTCCAAGGTCATAAACGATTCCACCAAAATTTTCACACCCTCTCTTTAATTACTATCCGACAATTTCACACAAAGGTCATATTCTAATATATATATATATATATATATATATATATATATATATATATATATATATATATGTATATATGTATATATAGAATCAGGATCCTGTGCGAACTTAATGTTCGGTGCGAACTTACGAACTAGTTAACAACCCTTAGATCAATTTAAATCAAAGGCTAATAATAAACCCCTTATTATTAATATCTCTCCTCTGCCTCCTCCTGACCATACTAACTTCACTCACCCTTATCACTACCACCACATGTCAGGTCAGGCACCGACAGTCCGACAAAGTCCTCGGTGGTCCGACATAAACGTCGTCGGCGCATCATAAGAGCTCCACCATCACCGGCCATATAACCCGTTTCTTTCTCTTATATCTTCGTCTCCGCCTGCTGGCCGCACCACCACAAGTATTCGATCCATTGTCTCCGTCGCCGTCGCCGTCAGAGCACTATCCAGTCGACGATTCTCCAGTGACACATCCATATTCCGGCGATTTTCTTATGTCGTTGGTGGCCAACGAAGACCATTTTTTACTTCAACGGAGAGATAAGGACGATGTCCATACTCCCAGACTCCGGCGACAACGCAAAGACAATTTCTTTTGCTCTAAACTCTCCGAAAACTTCGTCGGAGAAATTATTTCTTTGAATTCGTACCTCATTTTCATAGATCTAGGTTTTGAATTATGGTTTGGCTATGTTTTACGGTGGTTTTTAGTGGTGTTGTTGTCGCGTTTGTTGGTGTAGTAGTCGGGGGGTCAATGTCGGTAATTATGGTGGCTTCATTTGTTTGTTGGTATGAGCAGTGGGGGTGGTGCGAGCAGTGGCGGTGATGGTGGGTACGTGGTGTCTGTGGTAAGGTTGGGCATGAGATGTTTTTCGTGGTGTATGGTGATAACATGTGATATCACTTGTTATGTCACCGATTTGGGTTTAAGAATTCAGTTCTTGGATTGATAAGGGTGTAGCTAATGTTGGGTAACAGATAACACATTATTTTACGTATTTTAAACCACATTTTGTCTCTTATTTTTTCTAAGTAATAACTCAAGTTAGCATTATTTACTTAGTTTTCGAATAAAATATTATATTAGTGGTTTTATATTCATTTGTGTCAATACATATTATTTTCCGAGATTTGGTACTGCTTTGGTTATTTCGTTTTGTAGGGAGCGATAAATAAATAGTTGAGACAGAGTTAAATAAAAAGGAAAGAAGATGAATCATGGGCAAAGTCTGTGACAACCCTCGTGAATGCGGAAATATAAAACAAACAAGCATGTGAATTAATAAAATGCGGAAATAGGTAGTTTTTAAAAACTTTTATACATGCAAGTTAAATAAAACGAGGAGTGTCAAATATTACAAACAAAGTACGGAAATACAACAAAGAGACGGGGTCTCTTAAAATGTTAGCAAAGAACAAGTGTTTAGCAAAACTAGCTAATATCGTCTAGAGGTGAAACTTCCAGGGACAACGCCCGCTAACTCACACCCGAACCCAAAATAGTCAAAGCAAAAAGCCATCCATTGCAAGCAACCTGTTCATTCATGAAAAACATGAACGCCACAATCAGTGGGGAGTAACTCCGGGTTCTCCCAGCCATATCACATTAAACGTACATATAAGGAAATACACAAGTAAAATCATGCATATATAGATATACATGTGAGCTACGATAAGGGATAGATAGCAATCGATTGATCATAATGATAAGATCATGGAAATCAAATCCGAACTCATCATGTTATTCAAAGACTCGGGGAAGACACTCTTAGGCAACCGAATACGCTCACTAGGGCTTGCATCTCACCGTTAGCGTTATAAGTTTGATAAGATTGAGACTCGACAAACAAACCATGCCAAGTCACACAATGACTATGAATAAATCCATCATGTTATCATCCATT
>JAIUZE010075424.1:0-19128 GCA_022085475.1 Heliosperma pusillum
ATATATAATGATAAGAGCATATGAAGTACAAGTTCGAATCCATCATGTTATACAAAGACTCGGGGAAGACACTCTTAGGCAACCGAATACGCTCACTAGGTCTTGCATCTCACCGTTAGCGGTATAAGTTTGATAAGATTGAGACTCGACAAACAACCATGCCAAGTCATGCAATGACCATGAATAAATCCATCATGTTATCATCCATTCAAACAACTCAATACATAGACGGTGCCCAATCATGCAATGACCATGAATAATATCATGAAATCACGCATTCAAGAACGACGACACAACACGACATCTCTCACGGTAAATGAAACGCACTAGCACCGTGTACATGGCAAGTATGATTAAAAGGCATCCACGGGATACAACATTTCCCTGAACGCATACACGATTCAATTCATTTCGTATATGTGCACTAATTTCCTCCGGTAGGACGACGATAATAATACGGTCCTAGTCTAAATCTGGCCAGAATCCCGGAATCACATTTTCCAGTTCGACATGCGATAAACGTTTCGCATCATACTCGGTCAATCATATGACGCCATTACCCCAAATTCGGTAGCAAACATTCACTAAGAGGCGGAAAAGAGCTCTAGCCACAGAACAGCGGTACGCTACATGCAAAAACACACTCGCAAGTACACAACATTTGACGGCCGGGTCGATCAACCAAAGCGTTCAACTCCCAACAACGTCGTCGTATGCCCACTAACACATGCATTTAAGCAGTAGGATACCTCTCCGTTCCGACATTCCAGCCTTACGAACGGGAAGGTAGCCAAGGGAATGAGAGTACAAAGCACAAGACAAAACAGTGCTCAAACCGTAACATTTGTAAAAACCGACTCAAAGTGGAACATAGCAAAAACCGTCACAAAACATGTGATACAAGCGAGTGAAATGTCATACATCCAAAACAATAATATTATAAGTCGCTACGTAAAATTATACGATAAACGAACGATTAGAAATATTATAAATGACAACCGTAAACAACAATCACAAACAACATCCAGCAGGTGCCAGCCGGTCAGGCTGACTGGCTGCCAGTCCACCGGCTCAGGCCATTACCTCATACAAAAATCCAACTCAATTGTCAGTGTGTCCCAGCCGGTCACGCTGACCGGCTGCCGGTCAACCGGCTGGGACCAAAGGGTCATTTGAAAAACAAAGGAAGGAAAGGGGTGTCTCAGCCGGTGGTCTGACCGGCTGCCGGTCGACCGGCTGAGCCCAACCTCATATTCCAAAATCACGTAAAAATGCCAAAATATACAGCAGGTGCCCCAGCCGGTGGTCTGACCGGCTGCCGGTCGACCGGCTGGGGTCCAATGTACTCGAAAATGTCTTGTTTCACCAAAGATCGACTTTTGATAATTATCGACTATCATTCTAATTCATCAATTCTCATGTGAATACTCAATAAACAACATCCATCAACAATTATACAAGTCATAAGTTTACTAACCATAATCTAAACACAGTTTCTATCCTAGAAATCATATAAAACACGTAAATGATATCGAGTAACCCTTCACCGTTACCTTTAAGCGTCTTTACTACTCGTCAAGCTCCTCTTCAATAAGGTAATAGTCTTTGTCTGGATCTTGGAGGTCACCACCTACAAATAGATCATAAAAGATGAATAAAATTCATCTTGAGAAAGACGGAAAGTTTGAAAAGCGAGAAACACGATGATTTTAATATCAATACGGATAGAGGAAGGTAAGGGAAGAAGAATGAGACGAACTTACGCGAATTCTAGCAAGTAACGAATGAGCTAGGATGATTCAAAGATCGAAAAAGCTATGGAGGCAAGGTTTCTTAAGGAAGAAGTAAATTTGGTTTGTGTTTGTGATGAATGAAAATTAGGTTAAGGGAGTTAGAGTATGAGTAAGGAAAAAGTCAAGGAAAGTCAAACTCACCTTAAGACGGGATTCTCATGGAATCTCGCGAAAATTCCAAATACGAACTCGGAAATTCTAAATTCGACTCGGAACATAAAATTCTAAATTAAAACTTAAAATTACTGAAAAGTATTCGTAAAATATTTTCATTATAAAAATAGGGTACATTTCCGGGTGTTACAGGATTCATGTATACCCGATCGGGTAAGTTGTCTGCTTCGTGTTTTGTTCTAATTTATTCTATAAAATCCACTTGCTACCCTTTGCTTGCTGCTACTATCCCGTTTTCTCCATATTCAAAGCTCAAAATCTCTCAAAAACCTTCATTTCCTAGTCATTTCTTGCAAAATTTGTCATAATAGTTCATCCAAGGCAACATCTAAGCATTATCAAGTAAGTTAAATCTACTGTAGTTACTTTAATCTCTCTATTTTTCAGAAATCCAACATGAACAAACCCTAACCCAAATTTGGGGGTTTTTGATTTTACTTGAAAAACTTGTTTAAATTGGATTTCTAATGCTTCTTACATGTTATAGAGTGAATGTTAGTGATTAATTAGAAAGCTTACTATGATTTGAATGATCATATGCCAATTAGAATACTCATCTCTACTTTGTGCTAAAAACTCATGCTTAGTGGTAGTATAATGCTTGAATTCATGTTTTATACTTAGAACTTATGCTCTTATTGTGTTATTTTAGCATTAGTACCATTAAGTAGTGCCCAAACTTATTCTTCCTTTTATTTTTAGCATTTTTAGCTTTCTTTTTAGCCCCTTTTCCCATTAGAATTTCATCTTGTTTCTCTGTTTTATGTGCTACCAACCGTTTCTCGGTTTGCTTCTATTATAACTGCATGCACATTGAGGACAATGTGGAGTTTTAGCTTGGGGGAGGATTTGCATTTAGGATTGCATTTAGATTTTTACTTTTCTCATTAGCTTATTTTCTTCTAATTTTATTAGTTTATTTTTAGTTTATCATTTTGAAAAAAAAAATCAAAAAAAAAATATCAAAAAGAAAATATCATTTTCATCTTACATTTCTCAATTTATAGTTTTTATAAGCTGATGTTTCATTATGTTATGAGGAATTGTGCATTCATGGGGATGTCTTGTACACAGTAGGTAGAAAGTTGCATTTGGACTTAATTAAGCTTGATCTTGAATTTGGCAAACAACTCATATTGTAAGGTAGAGCCTCCATTGGTCGGTACATCTGAACCCGATCCCAGTTTAGGAGTGAGTAGTTTCTTGTTATAGTCTATGTCACATCAAAATGCATAAGTATGGTTTTTATTCCATTTTCTATAAGTATTAATATCATGATCTACATTTCGAAGCCATTTACTCTTGTTCACATTTCGCATTGGCCAAAAACACCCTTCTTTCGAGCTACATTACATTATTGCCTACCCTTGTTGAGCTAGTAACTGACTATATGTGTAGGGGTGTTATGTGCTTTTGCGATATTCTGATAATGCCACCATTTGGTGTGAACCTGTTGTCTCGGGATTGCTGATTATCATATTTTTCGGTGAAAGAAAAAAAAGAGAGCTTTGAAAAAATGAAAGAGAAAAAGCTCAAAAGAAAAAAAAAGAGAGAGAGAGAAAAACGCTCCCATGAATGAAAAGGAAAAGAAAGAAAAATTTTGGGAAGTCGTAACTTTATTTGTCATGTTTAATAAGCCAATATGCTGCTTTTGGCTTTGACTATTGTTTATGGGAATTGATATGATTTGGATTGAGTATCCACTACACATTTGGTTATTACTAGCTTGACTTAAAGCCCCACATGACCAAAATCGTTTGTCCACTTTCTTACCCAAATTTCCCAAGCCTCTTTATTTCTCTTGGCTTCTTACATTACATTTTGATCATGATTAGTCTTACTTAATGAATTTGGATTGTCTACCATACTAGACTGCGGACACATTCTTATAAGTTGTAGATAGGAGAGTGTCACTTCAAATTTGAACCAATATTTCCTATTTTACAAAAATTTGAGTGAAGAGTGTATCGAAAGAGTCCATAGTCAATAAGATCATGCAAGAGCTGAAAAAGTCCAAAGAATATTTTCTATGCTGCGCCGTTATGTAAATCTCAACCATGATTCGCACTTTCCTTTGCCCTTGTTGTTTCGGGTTTATGATTCATCTACTTGTTAAGAGCTTATTTTTGAGATTTGGATGATAGATTGATAATTGTTTGCTACCCTTGTCCCGGTTATGATTGTTATGTTTGCTTGAGGACAAGCAAGGGTTTAGCTTGGGGGAGTTTGATAAGCGATATTTTGTACTAATTTATCCCTCGTTTTGGCTCGATTTCTATATGATTTATGCACTTTGTTAAGTGATTAACGAGCTAATATTACTATTCTAGTTGTTTTGCGTGCTTTGTCTCGTTTTATAGGAAATGAAGCGGTTTTGCTATATTTTCTTACTCTATGGAGCAAAGGCACTAGAGTACAAGTTTACGAGGAACCAATGATAGCAATTTCACGATTTGACTATGATTCCGCTACATCCTTCCTCAAGTGGGCTCATTTTGGACTTTGACTTTGTTTCTCAAAGGAAAACATCAACCCAAGTCAAAGGAAGACTAGCCCAAGCCCAATTGCGTGTTGCATTGACCAAGACCAAGACATAGGATTCCGTGCCCAAAGAAGAAATTGGAAGAGACAAAAGAAAATCCATCAGGGTTACATACCCGATCGGATTACCACATACCCGATCGGGTATGTCTGCTGATGAACGCTTCTTGGCTCTTCTTCTACCAAACCTTAATGGAGTGGTTTATTGCTTTGTCTAGGGTACGAATTTGGACGCAGATGATCAGCTATGCAGCCCTATAAAAGCCAAGGATCATCTCATGCAATCATACACAATTAGCTACACAACTTAGAAGAGAACAACACACATTACATATTTTCATATAAGTTTTAGATTATAGTTTATAGTTTATGCAATCTTAGACTATTTTTATAGCAATTTTCAAGTACTTCTCTAGTGTTTCAATAAGCATTTGTCATTAGATTGGGTTGGATATTTGTTCTTTGCTTTCTTTCTTACATAATTGTACTCCAATCTCGGTAATTTTCTATCCTTTATCTACGCAATTTCCGACATCATTGTTTTCTCTTTATAGTATTGTTTTCATCATCATATTAAGTCCATGAGCTATAATCTCATTAGTCTTGTTTTTATATTATTGTTGGTAGGAAATCCATATAAAAGTAATCTAGTTGAAACCAAAATATCGTTTAATATGCCACATTTTATTTTGCCTAAACATATAATAATCGTCATAGAATTCATCATTAGAATCATTACTAATATAATCTTGATCACCGTAATCATTTTAGTACTTTTATTTCGTAGTTACATTTTGCTTATCATTTTCCTCTTAATTTATTTAATCACATAAACTAAATCTAGTATTGTAAGATTATCATTTTGTAAATACAATAAATAAAATTGGAATATTGAAATGATTTGCTAGTTAAAATGAATTAAAAGAAGAATCGATATATACCAATAGAACCATCTAGTTTGTTTCTTCCTTTGGTCGTGTCAAATTCTATAACTTTGTTTAATGGCCATAAGCAATTGTTTGTATTAGTCAATTTCCGTCTTAGAAACGAGAGTTGGGATGGGAATTAGGACTACCAATAGGGGTTTAGTGACCTAACCAGGCTGAAAGGACGTTAGGACCCATTAAAAAGTCGGTACGAATCCAAGAGGAATATACCGCTACAAGGCTTAGACAATCGTAGTAATTCTAATATTGGTATCAATAAAGCTTTTAAATCATTTGACATGAATTTCTAATTCTATATATCAATTTGATTAGATAGTTTATTTTAACGTTTTAGTTAGTTTATTTTACCGTCATTTTATTTCCGTTCTTAGATAGTTTATTTTATTTGTTAGTTTATTAGTTTTCTATTGTTGTAGTTAGGTAGCTTTTCAATATTGTCATTTTAATTATCGTTCTTAGTTAGATTTAATTATCGTCACCTTCCTTTCCGTCAATTAGATTAGATTTATTTTTATCGCAATTTCCATACTTGTCATTTAAATATCGTCAAATGTATATTTGTCATTTTATTTCATGTTAGTAGTTTAGACAATCAACTCAAATAAATCGAACTTAAATGAAAATCACCCCATAGCAATTCATAGTTAACACGTACTCCCTGAGAATTGATCCCTACTTCCCTAATTACATTCTTTATGTCGTTAGCCTAAGTGTGGGTAATTATTTTTGTATCGGGACTGCGACACAACCGATCAGTGTTACAGTCACCAAACTCAACATACCACAACTAACAAGAAAATATACAAGACTACTATCCTCTTGGTAGGACGATGATATTAATACGGTCATAGCCTAAACCTGATACCAGATCCTTAAGATAAACGTTTCACAATATGACGGGACGACGATTATAGTACGAGCGGGCTAGACTTAGTACAAGACTCTCATGTTGAACATTTCCCAATTCAGCAAGCGATAACATTTTGCCCCCGAGGCGGATAAGAGAGATAAGAATAATAGGGGACATAATGAATGAAAGTTTGACTCTAAAAAGACCCACATGCATTCAAAGGACCATTCAAGGTAAACATAACGTACATGAGTGAAACATCAAAGAACGTCATTCAACATGTGAATGGGTCAACCATGATACATATGCGACTATGATAAACGTAAGTAATACAAACAATCATCTTACTCATGTGGTCTTATAAAACATGAAATAGTAAAATGGGATCCATTAACTTATACAGACTCCAAATCAAGTGATTAAAAAGGCTAAACAAATTAATATTTCGACGCTGATACATCTATCAACGTTTAATATGCAAACATGTCTCTGGGTCTGTTCCGGTCTGGTTAGAAAGCGTTATTGCTGGTATGGGTCTTGTCCCTGTCTCGGTGGATGGTGTTCTGGCCGGTGGGGTTAAAGAGGAAGCAAAAGACGTGGTCATTGGGTTTGTCCCACTCTGGTATGCAGGTGTCCTCGATGACATGGACCTTGTCGTTGCCAGTCCGTTTTCCAGGACGAGGTTTGTACGCAACAATTTCTCTCCCAAACTTGTTTCAAGCGACGATATACAAATGGGTGGGGGAACCAAGCACAAATTACAACATGTCTTGGTATATTTTAGTCATATAACATCATGAAAGTATGATTACTACTTCAAATACTTAAGAGCATGAGTAAAAAAGTAACTTGAGACAAAATATAAGGAGCAAACAACCCAAGACTCGACACACTAACATCCAAATCATACAAACACATGAAATATAGAGTAACTCGTCTACGTTAACTTTTTGCACTTCAATGTTCGAGATCCTTGTCTATTTCAAGCAAGTCCATCGCCGAATCACTATAGTTTTCACATAAGAACAAGTTCAAGATAAAAGGGTTAGAAAACTTATTCTACCAAAAAGTAGTGCAGCAGGAGCTAACCCAAGGGCCCACATTGAGCAGACCATGACCAAGACAAGACAAGACACAGCTCAAGACATAGGCCAAGACATGATCCAAGCTAGCACAAGCAACACCACACAGACAACAGTCCAGTAGAAACAAACCAACCAGCCTGCACTAGTCAACTTCCAGCCACCTAAGAGGTTCACCAGGTCATCCCAGCAGCCCCCACCTTGGCCATCTGCCAAATCCACATGAAGGTCAACAAAAATTTCCAGGAGAACTTTTCCAAAGGTTCAGTCTAAGTTCCAGAAAAAAAGCCTACAAGATTCAAGTCCAGAAAAGAGTCCAACAGGGTATTTTCACAAATCAATCCAGTTGAGGCTCTCTTTTGCATTAGGTCAGGTACAAACATGAATAATAAGGTCCCTATGATCACAAGTGAAGCCTTGATGAGTCCCAATGCCAAGGAAAGCAGTCAGACAATCCAAGCAAAACACAAATTGAAGCTTTGCCATTTCAGAAAAACAACAAAACTACTTTGCTTTATAGTTTAGTCTGTTTCTCTACTTTATTGTCTGTACTATTTAGCTGTTGAGCTCGTCCTCATTAGGAGACTTTTATTTGATGTTAAGAGGTTATTTGAGAGTCCTTATGCAGCCCTTAGCTGAGATTTGCATCCTAGGGTCATCAAGCTTTTGTAATGCCTATATAACATGCAAGTTGAGCATTGTATCAGACAGAGATTATTATTTATGAATGAAAACAAACCTTTGGGAAATCAAATTCTCAACTCTCAAACTTGTGCTTAAGTCTGTAGTTTGAACCAGACCTAGTTATCATTATGTGCTTACTGTGAATGATAGATTAGACTCTGTTTGGCATTACTGAATCAACTTTGTGTCTACTATGAGTTGTTTGAGTTGTGTTGTTCAAGTCTGAGTCTTAATCCTGTGTTAATATGTGGATTTAAGTCTTAAACTTGTCAAGTTAACTAGTTGTCTTCCTATGCCAAGCTATGGAAGTCAATCAAGTGACTATATCTTTGTTACTTTCAGCAAAACAAATTGTGTCTCAGTCAGGGTCCATTTCTGACTGTTTGAGTTTTTATTTGTGTTTTAAATAGTAAACCTCCTCCCAAAATCTTGAAATTTCTACGGTTACTTGTCACAAAATTGCAGAATTTGATAAGGTCATTTGTTATTTTTAAAGTTGATCAGTTGAACTCAGGCTGCATTATTCCTACAAGCCCTGTGAGTTTACACTGCAAGTGGGTATTTCAAAAGATTCTAAAGATGTATTTTTTTCACATAAGACGGTAGAGTAAGATAAGATGAGTAAAATGACACTTGATGAGAAATGAAGGTTTCATGGTAATTTCAAGATGAAGGGATAAAGAAATGAATTTTTGAGAAATGAGGAAAGATGTTATTTTTAGTACATAAAAAGGAAGAGGAGAAGGAGAGGGGGAAAATGGTACATGAATTGCAATATTTCATTGAGAAACAAAAGAATGACATCAATTTTAGAGTTTTGAGTTTACTCCAACATCTTCCGTACTATATATGAAGATAGGAAATAACTTTTTTATATAATTACAATAACATAATGACTTAACTTGGCGTGTAAAATAATTTTGAAAGTTGAGTTAGACGGAGTAAGTTGTTTAAGTTGTTGTTGTTGTTGTTGTTGTTGTTGTTATTGTACATTCATTTTTGTCGTAAATGTAGCGTATATATTACATTAAATAAAAAATAATTAGGTAGTTATAGAAGTTGAAAAGTCTAATATTACTTAAAATTCAAATTTAAATGTTGGAACTCGAATGTTACACAATTGTTGAACTCTTTCATATTGCTCGAATCATTTTTAATTACACACACACACACACACACACACACACACACACACACACACACACACACACACACACACACACACACACACACACACACACACACACACACACACACACATATATAAATAGATAAGTATTGATAGATACTGATATTGAGATTGACAATGATTATTTAACCGGTTCATATATATTTATTGACGAATTATTTTTTATGGGAAGCCAAAGATTTATTATAGGAAATAGCATGCCATAAGATTTAGAGTTAAGTTCACTCTACTATTGAATTTCTAGGAAGGCCGATTATTTTGCATTTTTGCGTGGAACTTAAACATAGCTAATAACAATCCAAATTAAATAGATAATAATAACATGGCTAAATGCTTCATATTTAACAGTTGGTCTCACTGAAAACGGACACATATATCCGTTTTCGATGAAAACGAACATATGTATCCGTTTTCGATGAAAACGGACATATATATCTGTTTTGGATGAAAACGGGCCATGTTGGCTCTACTACTCACTTAATTTTCCACTTGCTCTACTACTTACTTTTTTTGTGAGAGACAGTCCAACCTTTTTTTTATTGAAAATAAATATGCCCGTCGTTAATAAGATTTCAGGCATATTTAATTACCTTAATGTTCCCTCTATGTAACGAAATTATGCTAAAGTTGACTCATGAGAACGAAACCTTTGTAAAGATTTTTCGTACGGAATTGTACGGGGTTCCATATACTGTTGAACATGTTGATTTCGAAGTTAGTTGCTATGTTGCATAATTCTCCCCTTCTCCCTATCTTTATCAATCTCTTAAAACTAATTTTGTATAACAACATAAATATCCTTTCAATGCCCATAGACTGATCCATTTACGTGCTACGTTAGTAAGGACTAAGGTGATTAATGGTTTGATTTAAATTATATGTCCTTTAAAATGGATGAATAAGTCTATTTAACCATATTATTAGTGAATTACCTGTTCACTATTACAGATATTCCACTAAATTTGCGCATGTTACATCATGGATCGGAGTAGCATTATGTACATTCACATCTTATCTATTACGAGCGCGAGCTGAATAGGATTTATGCAGTTTAATATAAGATTGGAAACATTCTTGAATTTAAATACCAAATAGATAAACCATAAAAAGAATATTGATTAAATAGCAAGCCATGCGGCTATTATTTGACCAATTGCCCAACTTTGTTCTTTTGGAAAACGTGACCCAACCCAAAATTTTTACAAACAGGAACCACCCAATAACACTCTTTAAGAACCCGACACATAATTATGTAATCGAGTAGATCCAACCCGACCCAAATAAGATAATGTATCTAAACTCCGTTGGTGTCTAAGAGTAAATAGAAAAGATAGCATATCTAAAGTAATCACCATCCATGACAGAATTCAAATACCAATTGCAGTAACTTATGGAGAAATTATCCATACAATATCTTACCAGCCAAATCAAGAATCTGAGACCCATCACTAATATATATTCTTTTATTTCTTCGTTATTTTTTGTAATAAAAGATGCAGGTAAAAAACTATGTGAACCATAATGCAAGCGTATTCTAACACGTCAAAATTTATAAGGCCGTTATTTTTGGTAGGATTTGGACCATATCATTGGAAATTTCCATTCATTTTCGTCCCTTTTGGCGTTTCATACTTCTACCATTTGAATGATAGGCGCACTCAAGCTACAAAATATTATTTTATCCTACTATTTTCTGTTGTGGGCGGAATGAGGTTATGAAAAATTCTTGTGTGCTCCTTAGTATATGGTCCTTTTTGTACTTAAAAGTGGAGGAATAAAGCGGAATATTATAATAATTCGGTGTAAGGAGTATCATATTTTCGGAAGACACACAAGAATTACTCTGAGATTATATGAATATAATTGAATATGGTAAGTTAGAGAGTAATGAATGTTATAACTTATAATTAGTCAAAAATAATTGTGAATAGATTTATATGTTGTAAAAAAAAATGTATGTAATCTTAAAACACCTTTCATCACGGTCGTTTATGTACACATCTTATTATGGGTATCTTGGTCTATTTATCAAGTTTTTTAACCTTTTAATCAAGAGGAGAAAGACCGAAAGAGGGATTATGCTTAAGAAAAGGGCAGATGATGGAAACTTTATGAAAAAATGTATGTGAAAGAGTAAAGTTCGTATGTGAAAAAGTAATTGCGTTAATCAAACGTTTAAATTTGTAATAATTACAAAATTATCCTTTAGTCCTTTACAAATCCCATGTGTACGTGGACCTATAAAAATGTTTGTTGTTGGTATGTAGTGAATTTTATTTGCCAATTATAAGTCTTAGATTTTGTTAAAAGTTTACGTACTTAAATTGTATATATGAGTATGAAAATTCCAAATGTTTATCGTTAAAAGTTACTATACTTAAATATTCCATCCGTCTCGGTCATTTGTTTACCATTTTCATTTTAGGGTGTTTCATTCATTTGTTTACCTTTCTATATTAGGATAGTAGTCTATTGAGTACTTTGATCACCCAATGAGACTATTGTCCATTTGTCATTCACCAAGTACAATCACAAATGGTTACCTACCATTTCCTTAATAATTGTGCCAAAAGCAAAGATAAACAAATGAGCGGAAGCTCCCGGAGGCAGTATATGAGTATGGACAAACAAGATGTATGTACATAATATACTCGTATTAACAACATACAGAGTATTAATTTAGGTTCACCCTATTTCCATACACAATTTCTCATTTGTTAACGACATATCGATCGCAAGCTTGCGACGAGTCAAGTATTACCCACTTGGGTAGGAAAAAACAAGCCATTTAGAATTCTCAATATTTTGTCTTATCTATCCAAGTGGAAGAACTTGACCCATTATAAAATTGCGACGGATAAGAGATTTACCGATTTCCATATATATGTCACTAATTATTGAATTTAATGTGTAGAAGGATAATGCGGCTAGGGTAGTGTTCAGTCTGTCAACAATCACCAACAGAGTTATCCGTTTTTATTAGAAATCATATACGAAACTTCGTAGAAGGTTGTTTAAGTACGGTAAGATGTACGTCAAATTATTCACGTACTTTGCATATCTTGCACGGTTAACAAAGGCCAAAGGGTAGTAAGGTAGTTTTAAGTAATGTTGTCAATTGTCATATACCGACTATTTTTGGCTTATCAGGTATACAATGCAAGTTCGTTTTATTTCTGATCTTTTTGCTTTTGGATATTGCTGTGCGAATGTGCGATACAAATTATAACATGCACCTTATAGGTTTAAGATTTGCATGATTGATTTTAAGTTGAAATCATTTGTTTCATAGGAGTATCATTTTACGGAGTACAATTAATACGTCATGCCCCTTTCCTCTCCTGCGCAGCTGCCGGCCAGAGACCACCACTCCCGGCGACCATTAACACGCTTCGTTCTGTAAACATTCCCAAAGCACCCCGACCACCAGCATGCGTCCCTTCAAATCGACCTTAGCCAACCTTTGCCCTGAACAAGAATTAGGATTTATAGTTGAATAATTTGTTGAGAATTATTAATTTCGGAAGGAGGATTAAAAGAGACGATTTGATTTTTTTTAATCGAGAAGAAGAGTAAGGTATGGAAAAGTTATGGTGAAAAGTACATTAAGGATAAAACTTGTGTATAAAAGAGCGATTAGGTATTTTTTTAGCGCAATTGACAATAATAATCATAAAGGAATAATAAAGGGGGTTAATTATAGTCAAACATAAGATTGTAATATTTAGAAAACTCTACCACATATAGACCTGGCAAAAGTAGACTTGGTAAACGGGTTAATCGGATCGGGTTCGGGTCGGGTCAGTTCGGATCTATCATATTATCGGGTTAGTTTGGGTCGGGTCGGGTTGTTTCGGGTTTCGGGTGATTTTCAGGTAAGTTGATCGGGTCAGTTTCGGGTCAACGGGTCGGGTTATTTCGGGTCCGGGTTATTTCGGGTCAATAATTAACAAAAAAAGTTGCATATAGTCATTTCAAGTCTTTTTTGTTCAATTATATTTATATTTTTTCGAGTCATTTTCGCATTAGTGGTTTCAGATCGGGTCAGTTTTGGGTCGACGCACTTCAGGTCAAGTTCGGGTCGGGTCGGGTTAATTCGAGTTCGTGTTATATTGAGGTTTTGCAATTCAGGTTAGTTTCGAGTCTCAGGCCAGCCTTTTCGGGTAGGGTCATTCGGGTCGGGTTGATTTTGCCAGTTCTTGGCAAAAGCAACCCCACCCGATTGACCCAATCCGAAAAGGCTGGCCCGCGATAAAAAATTGCCCTGAATTACAACACATGGCAAAATCAACCCCACCCGAAAACGTTGACCTGAGACCTAAAAATAACCCGAGCTATAACCCTCTAATGTGACCCGTTACCCGAATTGACCCAACCCGACCCGCACGAAATGTGTTGACCCGAAATTGACCCAACGACCCAAAATGACTCGATCCGAAACCACTAACCCGAAAATGACGTGAACAAATATCACTCCAATTGAACAAAAAATAAAGACTTTAAATGACTAAACTTACTTTTTATCTTTAATCATTGACCCGAAAATGACCCGAATCGGAAATAACCCGATCCATTGACCCGAAAACTAACCTGATCAACATACTTGAAAAAAACCCAAAACCCAAAACAAACCGACCCGACCCGAACTAACCTGAGGGACCCGTAAAAACGTCATTTAAGGAATGGGCCAGGAGGGCGTCACACTTGTTTTGAAGACGGAGAGCTGGCTAGTAGCATCTTGGTGACACCTTCTTGTTGCCTATGATAAACCCGAACTAGCCCGTCCCGAATTGGCCCGACCCGTAGCCGATCAGTTGACCCAATTGTCAGGTCTACTTGAATGTGACCCGAAACCCGAAACCCGATTTTCCGACCTGATCCGAACATGACCCGTAACTGACCCTAAACCCGAAAAAAGCAACCCGACCCGAAACCCATAACTAAACCGAGTTGCAAAACCCGAATTTAACCTGAAACTCGAATTAACCCGAATCGACCCGAACATGACCCGAGTTCTACTAGACTCGTAACTGGCCCGACCCGAAGCAACCTGACTTGAAACCACTCGACTAGAAACTACCCGTCCTGAAACCACCCGACCTAAAAGTAACTCGATTTAAATGACCCTAAGTGACCTGAGCAAGCTAATTTGAAGTCACATTTAATATTATTACATTAATTTGACCAGGCTAATATCGAGCATACCCTTTAATCACTTCTATACAACAACATGAAAAAGGTTATCACCTTGAACATTATATTACAAAACGTGTCAAAATTAGGAACTCAAAGAAGCAAACACAAGTTAAGCTGACCCGAACTAACCCGACCTGAAATAACTATTGACCCGAAAAATGACCCAGCCCGAAATGACACGACCCGTTAACCTAAACATGACCCGACCAACAAATCTGAAAAGAACCGATCGACCCGAACCAACCCGATAAATTGACAAACCTGAATTGACCCAACCCGAATTGGAGTGACCCGTTCCCGGCCCGTCAAACTCGCTTGCCAGGTCTAAAACACGATCCAAAATCACCCAACCCGAAAATGACCCGAAAAAACATAACTCTAATTGAACGGAAAAGACTTAAAAAGTCATTGACCCGAAAATGACCCGACCGTGTTAATCTGAAACAAACCCGATCAACAACCTTGAAACCCAAAATAACCCGACCCGAATTAATCTGAAATCATTGAGAGATGATAAGGGTAAAGTCGCGTCACCTTAATCAAAGTAATCCTAATTCACTAGTAACTAATAGTCAGCGGTAAGTAAGGTATCGAATCCATAGAGAGGCGGTAGTATTCTAATCTGTTAAACTAGGTTCGTCTCTGATAGTAACAATTTCGTGGGTTTAAGATTTGTGTTCCTAAACTAATACTCCGTAGCAAACAATAACAATAAAAGGTTGAAATCAATAAGATTAAAAGTCTAGGGTCTCGGGTCTCGGGTTCACTAGGATTATTATTATTCAGGGGTAAGGATGTAACTAACTATCATGCAATAAAGTTATCTAAGGTCACAAGATCGGTCGATTCAATTATGCCCTTTAGATCTACAATTTAACATGCGATCGCTATCATCAAACGAGTTCTATTCAATTATCGTAGCCTATCTTAGTATTAACCCGGTCGGTGTTAATCCTAATTTGCGAGACTAATTAATTAATCCTGGCCAGTAATTAAGCAACTAGATTTAAAACAATAATCAAACGATAACCATGCTATTGCAATTCAATTAATTAGTCTATCCCTTCTAACAATCTTAGATCCCCTTTCAACCCTAGATAAGAATTTAGATACTCATAACAATATTAATAACAACGATAATAAATAAAGCAAACATGATTAACAATAATAAAAGGATTGACAAATAATAGTCAAAGAACTAGAAAGTAACTAATTGAATAACAAAGGAAGATTAAAGAATACCGATTACAAGTTGAACTAAAAAAAATCGTCTTAATGAATGAATCCAGTCGTAAAGCAAACAAAACCCTAGTTTCTAATATTAAAGCGTCCCTAATTATGAAAGACGAGCTTTCCTTTTATAATAAAATCTAATTAACTAGGTTAAACTAATTTAGGAAATCCGAAAGCTGTCAAAATACTAGGTTGCTCGATCGAGCAAAGTGATGTTGCTCGATCGAGCAAAGTGATGTTGCTCGATCGAGCATCCTTCAGCCCGACTCGATCGAGCAAGGCAGTGTTGCTCGATCGAGCATCACTTCAGAGGGCTCGTTTCTTCGTTTGTTCTTCATTACTTCTCCACCGCTCTCGATTCCCGTGCCTAACCTTCTTCGATCTGACTTCGCTATGCTCCATATCAACTCAAAAAGCTCCAAATGCATCCAATCTGCATTAAAACATAATAGAAGCGGCATAATCGATATTATAGCTAAAATAGCATAGAAACAAGCAAGGAAAGACACTAAATCGAGTCTTATGTATCTAAGGGAAGCATAAAATATGTGTATAAATAGTGATCATCAAGAGACCTAAACTCACCCGACCCGAAGTGGCTTGACCTGATTGAACTGTTTGCCAGGTTAGTCCACGTACAGTAATTTTACAATCCGGCCCAAAAATATCCTAATTCAATTTGATTACGTACTCCCCTTATCCCGGTCAATTATTGTCCTTTCATTTTTGTACAAAGACCAATGAAAGAGTAAATGACCATTTGTGGATATACTTAATGGATGACCAATGGACAATACATTACAATAAAATAGGACTCATGCGACTGCTTCTGGCGACTGAATTTAGTCGCCAAATCTCATTTGGCGACTGATAATAGTCGCCAGCTTCCAGTCACAGGCCCTAGTCGCCAAATAGAAGTCGGGCGACTGATTTCAGTCGCCAAGTTTGGCGACTGTCAAAAGCGTCGCCAAATTGAGGAAATGACGACTAAAATGAGTCGCCAAATTGGCGACTGACTGCCACAGTAGTCGCCAAATTGTCGACTGAAAACAGTCTCCATTTGATTGAATTTTTCAATCGCCAAATTGGCGACTGCTTTGTACTTCAGGCGCCATTTCAGGCGCCAATCACGCTGCTATTTTGCAAAAAAAAAAAAATCGTTTTTTTCATGCCATTTTATTATCATAACTAGACCTGGCAAACGGGTCAATCAGGTCGGGTTCGGGTCGGGCCTGTTCGGGTCTCTCGTTGATTTCAGGTTAATTCGAGTAGGGTCGGGTCATTTCGGGTTTCGGGTTTGTTTCGGGTTTGTTGTCGGGTCTGTTTTGGGTAAACCGGGTCGGGTTATTTCGGGTCGGGTCATTTTCGGGTCAAAGAATAAGAGACAAAATGCCATTTTAAATCTTTTTAGTTCAATTAAATTTATGTTTTGTCGGGTCATTTTCGGGTTGAGTGGTTTTGAATCGGGTTATTTTCGGGTCGCGTCAGTTACGGGTCAAGAAAGATCAGGTCATGTTCGGGTCGGGTCAAATCGGGTGTAACACCCGGAAATGTACCCTATTTTTCTAGTAGAAATATTTTACGAAATCTTTTCAGTAATTTTAAGTTTTAATTTAGAATTTAATGTTTCGAGTCGAATTTAGAATTTCCGAATTCGTATTTGAATTTTCCGCGAGATTCCATGAGAATCCCGTCTTAAGGCGAGTTTGACTTTTTGTTGACTTTTCCTTATACATACTCATACTCCTTAACCTATTTCATTCAACACAAAACACAACACATTTCTTCCTCTTTAAGAAAACTCAAACCCTTGCCTCCATAGCTTTTTCGATCTTTGAATCATCCTAGCTCATTCGTTACTTGCTATAATTCACGTAAGTTCGTCTCATTCTTCTCCCCTTACCTTCCTCTATCCGTATAGATATTAAAATCATCGTCTTTCTCGCTTTTCAAATTTCCCGTCTTTCTCAAGATGAATTTCATTCATCTTTTATGATCTATTTGTAGGTGGTGACCTCCAAGATCCCGACAAAGACTATTACCTTATTAAAGAGGAGCTTGACGAGTAGTAAAGACGCATAAAGGTAACGGTGAAGGGTTACTCGATATCATTTACGTGTTTTACATGCTTTATATGCTAGAAATCGTATTTAGAATACGATTAGAAGCTTAGGAATCATGTTATGATTAATGAATGTTGTTATATGATTAATGTTGATGATGTATATTGATTGATGATGATTATTAGAAGTATATTTGAGAATTGAAATGAATTGGTTAAGAAAGGAAGGCTCACGGGTGAAGGGGTGCTCCCTGCCGGTCGACCAGCCGCCGGTCTGCCCACCGGCAGGGAACACATCAGTAACACCTTTGGAAAATTTGGTATTTGTATGAAGAGGTGTTCCTTGCCGGTGCACCGGCCGCCGGTCACTATGCCGGCCTGGAACACATTTCTCTGTTTTGGATGATTTTTGGTTTTTGCCTGTGTTCTGAGCCGGCCCACCGGCCGCCGGTCCCCTGACCGGCCTGGAACACGGCTGTGTTCTTTTCCTTTAATTTCTAAAACTCGTAATTTATAATAGTTCGCATGATCCGTTTATCGTATAATTTTACGTAGTGACTTATAATATTCATGTTTTGGATATATGATATTTCATTCGATTGTATCACATGTTTTGTGACGGTTTTTGCTATGTCCCACTTTGAGTCGGTTTTTACAAATGTTACGGGTTGAGCACTATTTTGTCTTGTGCTTTGTACTTCTCATTCCCTTGGCTACCTTCCGTTCGTAAGGCTGGAA
Source organism: Heliosperma pusillum (assembly GCA_022085475.1). NCBI lineage: Eukaryota > Viridiplantae > Streptophyta > Magnoliopsida > Caryophyllales > Caryophyllaceae > Heliosperma > Heliosperma pusillum. The sequence continues at coordinate 18,490 of JAIUZE010075424.1, forward strand.
TGTCGGAACGGAGAGGTATCCTACTGCTTAAATGCATGTTTAGTGGGCATACGACGACGTTGTTGGGAGTTGAACGCTATGCGTTGTTCGACCCGGCCGTCAAATGTTGTGTACTTGCTAGGTGGTGTTATTTGCATGTAGCGTACCGCATGTTATGAGGCTTGAGCTCGTTTTCCGCCTCTTTCGTGAATTGATCTACCGAGAATGTGGGTACTCGGCGTTTTCTTTGTAAGACCGAGTCTTGGATGCGAAACGTGATCGCATGTCGAATCGGAAAATGTGATTCCGAGAATCTGGCCAGGTTTAGATTAGGAGCCTTATCGTTCCTACCAGAAGGAAATTAGTCTACATATACGAAATGTAAGCATCGCGTATGAGTTCAGGGAAATGTGATCCCGTGGATGCCTATTAATCATACTTGCCATGTACATGGTGCTAGTGCGTTTCATTTACCGTGAGAGATGTCGTCTTGTGTCGTCGTTCTTGAATGCGTGATTTCATGATATTATTCATGGTCATTGCATGATTGGGCACCGTCTATGTATTGGGTTGCTTGAATGGATGATAACATGATGTATTTATTCATAGTCATTGCATGACTTGGCATGGTTTGTTTGTCGAGTCTCAATCTTATCAAAT
>JAIUZE010075424.1:19148-45238 GCA_022085475.1 Heliosperma pusillum
GTCTACATAGGCGAAATGTAAGCATCGCTTATGAGTTCAGGGAAATGTGATCCCGTGGATGCCTTTAATCATACTTGACATGTACACGATGCTAGTGCGTTTCATTTACCGTGAGAGTTGTCGTCTTGAGTCGTCTTTGAATGCGTGATTTCATGATATTGTTCATGGTCATTGTGTGACACCCTCAAATTTGCGGAAAGAAAAAAAAAAAAAAAAATAATTTAACTAAATAAAAGATGATAATACATAACGAAGGTGTCTTAAATAAAAAGGTTCAACAAAAAGGAAATAATATTATACAAAAGAAATATCTAAAACGGGAGACATATTTCCCGTATAAATACGTAAATAAAAGAGTGTATAATAATATACAATCCTAAGAACCGAATATAGGTCCAAGGTAAATACTTCGCTCGCTATCTCGTCAATGTACCCAATGTATGCATCACAAACCTGCCAACCGCATTAAATATAAACACGGAAGCCACAGTCAGTGGGGAGTAACTCCGAGTTCTCCCAGCCACGAAATGTCGAGTTTAATAAAACATGAATAACATAAAAGAATTGTATATGAAAAATACAACACTTTACGATATGCTTTTCATGTTATGAAACAAATAACTAACATATAACCTAACATATGAAAGCTATCATGTGAAACCGTTATTAATCTATAACACGAGGTAGGGAAGCTGGTATGCTAGCTCAGAGGTTACCGTTAACATGGCCATGATACACTCAAACCCGATCAAACATAATATCATGTGAATCAGGTTTAACACCTAATCCAAACTCTATCAACCTTAGCCGTCTTGCATCTCACCTTCTAAGATTCATAGAATCATACAAACATGAAAGACTGATACTTCTACAAACAGGCATAAGTTCTTAGTACGGCGATTGTCTACTTCTGTAACTCGAGGCTATACCACAAGGTAGGAAAACATCCTAGTCCTAGACTGATCATACCTAGCGACAACAGCTATTCCATTTCCCGTCTCATGACCAAAAGTACATAAGAATCTCTACTAGGCGACCCCCTAAGCAGAGTTGGCTAGTACTTAAGCTGGCTCCATTCCCAAAGTGGAACTATTAGGCAGCCATGCTCCGACTTGGAGATAAACCCCCCAGGGCCGTGACACAAAAGCTATTAACCATGAACTATTATACTCGTTAAAGACAGTACGGCCTATCTATGTCATGGTCCAAGATACTCATTTAGAATTAGAATGGTCAAGACGCCATATACTCATAATTCTCTATGGGTACTTATTCAACACGACATATATCATACAATCAAACAGTCACGGGAAAAACATCCTATCATGTGACTAATTGCATATAAATCATATTCAAATAACATATCGCCTCATATCTACTAAGGCTAATTCATTAATTAAATACAACCTTACTTGAAGACAAATCCCCGACCCGAGTCCCGCGACGGGTCATCAGTCAAAACGGGGCTGACTAGATCTTAGTTTGACCACACCCGTTTGGTCAAACCGGCTAGAAACAGAGTCTTTACCACATAGACTTGATCATAAAAATCATCATATTCATTACATGTTATTTTATTAAAACTTCTAACATGTGAATTATTTAATCTTACTAAAACCCTCTTGACTTAAAGGATATCAAATTCAACTACAATCTCGTATTATAATTTCTAACATGTGAGAAATAATAATTTTATGAAAAACCTTTTTAATTAAATATTTTACTTATTAACATTTCCCACTTCTAAATATTACAAAACACGATAAAATGGCAATAACTCAAAAACCGTCACAAGACCAAGGAAGGGACCCACGGCCTGATTTGGGCCGGACAATACATGGGCCTGGACTGGGCCCACGGGCTGATTTGGGCTAATTTGGGCTGTTTTGATGGACTTTACTAAAAACCGTTTCTTAATATTTCCCGCATGCTTAACATATTTAAAACCCGTCAAAACAACAACAAAACAAACAAGTATCGACACAACTCCCAAGGACCAACCCCGGACCAACCCAGACCTGGCTGGACCGGCCTGAACCGGTCTGAACCAGGCCTGAACCGGCCGGTTCACAGCCACCCTACACGGCCATTTCCCACGGCCTAAACCACCACCCTTCCAAATTAATTCTAACATGTTTTTAATTACCAACATCCATTTTTAACAACCAATTTAACCATCAATCATACAAGAATCATGGTTATAAATAAATCATCCAAATATGTCAAGAACACTAACATATTAAAAATTCCATACAACATATAAATCATACTACTTATCATGTTACTACTAAAAATCATAAGTAACCATAATATGAACTAAAACAAAAGATGAACCAAAAACAAAAGATATGTGACATTATTTCGTCGAGTAAATCGGAATTGTTACCTTAGCTAGCAAAATCAATTAGCACCAAAATAAGAAGTAAATAAAAATAAGAAACCCGTCTTCTAATCTTCTCCTAAAATATAAGAGTCACCAAACTCGTCTTCAAAATCTTCCCCTATAAGAAATGACAAGAAAAACATTATTAGAATTAAAAACTTGATTTTCCATAATTAAAGTGTTGAAAACGATTTTGCCGGAATTGAAAATAAACCGTACTTGAAGATGGAGAGCGAAGAGAAGATTCTAGAAATATAAGTTAGGACGGATTTGAATAAGAAATGAAGGTTTTGTGACGATTTTGCTCAAGAACGATGAAGAACGATGAAGAACGATGAAGAACGATGAAGAACACCAAGAACTATTAAAGAAAGTATTAAAAAGGTATTAAGTTGATTTATTGTAAAATGAAAAGATAAGTAGTGAAATAGAGTGGAGTGTGAGCCGTGTAAATATAGAGGAATTATGGAGTCGGGTTTTGAATTTGTTGTTACGGAATTGACTCGGGTTTAATAATTATATTACGGTAATTGATTAGATATAATTATATATTAAGCTAATTACATCAAATATCTAGATATTATGTTATTGTAATCAAAAGAAAGAAAATATCAAGTCCTATGAGAGGAAGAAGGAGCCGTGTGACATGAAAAGAATCGGGTCTGTTTTTGAAGCGATTTGCGGAGTTTAAGTTGACGGATCGATAAAGTAACAAATATCTTAGATATTATTATTAGTTTAATCATATTAATTAAAAGATCCAAAGTGAGTGGAAAAAGATGACATGGGGCGTGTGACTCATGCCAAATCCGGGTTTCGGGTTTGTTTCGGGATTTAAGATGACTCGGGAATAGTTAAATGACGTTCGGGATTAAACCGTAAAAGTTATTCTTTAATTCCGAATAAATTCAATATAATTATATTAAATTATCATAAATTCAAATAAATCTTAATAAAAATAAATTAAATTTGTTATTTTTCAAAATAAAATTCGGGTCTTTAAATTTACGAGGTGAGTCGGAAAAGTCAACGAAAGTCAAAGTTGACTTAAAAACGGGATTCTCATGGAATCTCCCAGAAATTCCAAATACGAACTCGGATTTTCCAAAAACGACTCGAAACAATAAATTCTATTTTAAAACTTAAGTTTGCTGAAAAGTATCCGTAAAATATTTTCACTAGAAAAATAGGGTACTTTTCGGGTTGTTACATAAAGGATTTTATTATTGTTATGTTTTTTTATGTTATTAACAGTTTCTAACAATTATATCTGTATAATTGTAGATGGCGGGAGGTCGAGGTAGACAACGTGGCGGCGGTTCTAATAGACGCCATAGTATTTCTTCTTTCGACGAGGAGGATACAGAGGTTAATGATCAGGGTCCGGTGGTCGAGGAATCGACCAATGACGATGAGTCATCTGATCAGGCATCGGAGATCCAGTTCACCTCGGACGGGAAGATGATACTTGATCCCGCGGGTTTTTGGTAAGTCAACCAATATCTTTAATTTATTATTTTATTATTATTTTACATTATTTAACATAAATGCATATTTGTACTTAATAATAATAATAATAATAATATATATATATATATATATATATATATATATATATAATACATATATATTTAATAATATATATATATATATATATATATATTATTTTTCAGGTTGTCGGCTCAAAAGGTTATACGACGTTGTACTCAAAGTACAAAGATGAAGATGGCTGGGGTTGCTCCTACTTGTTGGACAAAGGCTATGCCCACACAAAAAGTGGAATGGTTCAATAACTTTAGGGTATATTTTTGTATATATTTTGTTATATTATTATAATTTTCAATTAATAATTTATTTTACTAATACTTAATGTTTTTTGTAGAAAACATTTGACTTGCCAGCGGGATTAGAGTATATTGGACGTGAAAGGTACAATGAGAAATGTACAAGACGGTTAAAGGACAGCATGTATAAGGTTGTCAAGAGGAAGAAGGAGTCGGAGCATATGAGAAGTATTTAATTTGTTTTGTTATTTGTATATAGTTATAATTTAATACAATTTTATCATATTTTATAATACTAATTTAAATTTTAGGTGGTTCATATGAATCAATGCAGAAATATCGTGAACCCCCGGAGTTTATGGCTAAGTCGGCCCAAGCATCAATCAATAAAAGAGGAGGAAAGAAAGATGGAGCGGCTGATCCTTCACATCACGGAGGATCTAGATCTTTCTTGGATCTAGTTTTGGGTGTAAGTTTACATTTTAATCCACTTTTTCGTCCATTTGAAAATTATAACTTAAATTCTTTTTATTATTAAAATCTTCTTATACATGTCTTTCTTCTTTTAGAAGAGTAAGAAGAAAAAAGGTAACATGGCTACGGCTCCGGAGCTCTTCCTTGACACTCATTCCCGACTCCAAAACGATAGAATATACTGGATTAAGCCGAAAGACAAGGAACTATATGTATGTTTCAAATCATTTTTTTATTTTTACAATATGTTCATTTTTGTGAATGTTTATCTTATTTTGTAGCTATTTTTAATCATAATGTTTATATTTTGTAGGATGCATTTTTGAGCGAGAAAGCAAAGCAACCCGAGAGGCCCGATAATGAGATTTGGTTCGACTTGGTCGAGGATTTTAAGAAGGGATCTGTGTACGGAATTGGCTCGGCTAAGAATGTATTCTACCAAGCTCTAAGGGCAAGGATGCCTTCTACCTCAAGACAAACTTACGAGCCGGGAGTCGTAAGTAAACTCCAACCTCAACTAGATGAAGAAAGAAGAAGAAACGCCGAAAGTGATGAAGAAGTTTGGCAAATGAAAGAAAAGTTTAAATCAATGGAAACCTTGTTCAACACATGCAACCATGGTCCGAATCCCTTTCGGCGAGATCATGATGATGCCAATGGAGGTGGCGGTTTGCAAGCCGAAATGGGTTTCCTTGGCTTTTGATTTTAGTTTAGAAACTTGTTAATTGTGATGTTTAAAATTGGATTTCTTAACCTTTTTCAAGATTTGTAAACTTGATTTGATTTTCATGTTATATATGAGAGTGTTGGTTTCTCATTTTGGTGTTGTAAATGTGTGAAATTGTTGTTGTTTGCTATTGTACGTGCATGGTATGGTAATGAAATGGCATGATGAAAACAAAATTTTTTTTGCAAAAAGGTTTTGGCGACTGAAATGTTCTTATAGCGACTATTTTCAGTCGCCAAAGCTCCTGCTTTTTTGCAAAAAAAATTCTGTCTTAATGGCCATGGCGACTGATTGGCGACTAATATCAGTTGCCAATTTAGCGACTGATGACCCAGAGTTGTAACACCCGCAAATGTACTCTATTTGTAATTTACAAATATTATACGGATACTTTTCAACGAAATTTAGTTTTAGTTTAGAATTAAATTTTCCGTGTCTAATTTAGAATTTCCGAGTTCGTATTTGGACTTTACGCGAGATTCCGAGTAAGTTACGTCTTAAGACGCTTATGGGCTTTTTCCCATATTTTTCCACTTACTCCTTCATATACTCCCTCACAACCCTAACTCCCTCATTCAATCTTCTTCTTCTTCCTCACCAAGAAACCCCAAATCCCTAGCCTCCATATTTGATCCATCTTAGAATCATCGCTACTCCTTCGTTACTCGCTTAAATTCACTAAGGTTCGTCTTATTCCTTCCCTCTCATCTTCCTCTATCAGTATTGGTAATAAAATTACCGTCTTTCTCGCTTTTCAATTTATCTGTCTTTCTCAAAGGTGAATTATATTCATCTTTTGTCGTCTTTGTTTAGGAGGAGACCTTCAAGAAAACCCGATAAGGATTTCTATCTAGTGGAGGAAGGCTTAGAAATCGTTTAAAGACGCATAAAGGAAACGGTGAATGGTTACTCGATATCATTTACGTGTTTTATGTGTTTTCCATGTTAGAAATCGTATTTAGAATATGATTTGTAAACTTAGGAATTGTGTTGTTGATGATGGTTGTTGTTAGTTGATAATTGATATGAGAATTGATGATTTGTGATGTTAGATGATATTTGTGTTATGCCTTAGTGAAAATTGTGAAATTCGTATGACCCGTGCGTGCCAGACCAGGACGCTGACAGCGTTCCCTGGACGCTGGCAGCGTCGTAGAACGCCGGCAGCGTTGCTTGCTGCCAGTTTCCCAAGTCGACTGCAGTTTTCCTGCACTGACCCCTTTTCGTAAAATGATCATATCTCCTTCGTTACTTGCTTGTTTTGGGCTTGTGACCAACCGTTGGAACCTTAAAAGGATAAGCTATCACCTCCATTTGGTATTTCTGCATTTGCATGTCTATAACTCTAGTTATGACCGTTTGAAGTGGACCCTTGTTTTAGTTGGTTTCCAACCAACGTTGTTTTGGAGAGGGGATCTATGTTACTTATTTATGGTGCTTCATAAACTTGTTCTAATGCTTATGTATCATGTATTGACTAATTTTTATCATAGTTAAATTTATATAATTCCCTATTCTCATGTTTTGTGACGGTTTTTGGTATGTCCCACTTTGAGTCGGTTTTTACAAATGTTACGGTTTGAGCACTAATTTTCTATGTGCTTTGTTCTCTCATTCCCTTGGCTACCATCACGTTCGTAAGGCTGGAATGTCGGAACGGGGATGTATCCTTACTGCTTAATTGCATGTGTTAGTGGGCATACGACGACGTTGTTGGGAGGCGAACGCTTTGCGTTGATCGACTCGGCCGTCAAATGTTGTGTACTTGCGAGGTGGTGTTATTTGCATGTAGCGTACCGCTTGTTATGAGGCTTGTGCTCTTTTCCTTTCCTCCGCCTCTTTCGTGAAGGTTGGCCGAATTTTGGGTACTCGGCGTCTATGATTGACCGAGTCTTGGATGTGGAACGTCTTACCACATGTCGAATCGGAACACGTCTTATTCCGAGAGTCTGGCAAGATTTAGACTAGGACCGTATTATTATCGTCGTCCTACCAGGAGGAAATTAGTCTACATATACGAAATGTAGCATCGTGTATGCGTTCAGGGAAATGTCTTATCCCGTGGATGCCTTTTAATCATATTTGCCATGTACACGGTGCTATCGGTTTCATTTACTGTGAGAGATGTCGTCATTGTGTCGTTGTGTTTGGATGGGTGATTACATGATTGATTATTCATGATCATACCATGACTTGGCATGGTTTTTTTGTCGAGTCTCAATCTTATCAAACTTATACCGCTAACGGTGAGATGCAAGCCCTAGTGAGCGTATTCGGTTGCCTAAGAGTGTCTTCCCCGATTCTATCTATAGCATGATGGTTACGGATTGTACTTCATATGCTCTTATCATTATATATTGAATTGTCTATCTATCCTTATCGTATTTCACATGTATATCTATATATGCATGCTTCTACTTTTGTATTTTCTTTTATGTACGTTTAATGTGATATGGCTGGGAGAACCCGGATTTACTCCCCACTGACTGTGGCGTTCATGTTTTTCATGGATGAACAGGTTGCTTGATTGGATGGCTTTTTGCTTGTGGTATTTTGGGTTTGGGTGTGAGCTAGCGGGCGTTGGCCTGGATGAATCACCTCTAGACGTTGTTTAGCTAGTTTGCTAATAACTTTGTTACTTGATAACATTTTGAGAGACTTCGTCTCTTTGTAGTATATTCTATTTTAGTTTGTATTTATTTGACATTCCTCGTATTTCTATCTTGCATGTAAAAAGTTTTAAAAACACCGTATTTTCCGCTATATAATTCACATGCTTGTTATGTTTTATTTCCGCATTCGCGAGGGTTGTCACAGTTGGTATTAGAGCTTAAACGCTCCCGACGCACACACGTGAACCCTAAATTTAAATTACTTGGCCTTGAAATAATAAATGAGAGATGGGTAGACTTAAGGACCTAAGGTGGTAGTCTTTGGTGTACTTGATGTTTGTTAGGTTCTAACTTGTTTGTTGATTGTGTTGAGTGATGTTATGTTTTTTTGTATCTACCGTCTTGAGGTGGATCATGTGTTACCTAGAAGAAGTATCCTCTACCGAAGATTGAAGATTGACAAGCCTAATTGAAGTGTATTTCTTCCTCATCGATGTTTTCTCTCGTCCTTAATGTATCATGCTCTCTTCCTTCTATCTAAGTGCTTCTTCATCATCTAACTTCTTTTCCCCTTGGAAATTACTCTTGTTACCTTCCTCCTCCTTATCAATTTGTACCCTCAACTTCCTTATATGACCTTTTGTGGACACCATACCCTTTTGTTTGTGGCATATTGTACTTGGTCGGAAGAATTTTAGACTTGGTGGAATGTTAGTGTTGATTAGAATGAATTTGGGATTCGAGAAAAATTGTGTAGACTTAAGTTCTCCCCTAGTGGTGAGAGTTGGTATCCTTGAGGAAAGTGTGGTAAGGTATGTTTAATGATTTTAATGTATAAACGCTTGCCATGACTTGTGTGTAAATAGTTCATGATATTCGATGGTGTAAGGTCGAATGAGTTGGCTATGACTTCTTAACTCATTAGTAATTTAGTCTTTTGGACTTAGAAGTTTAGTATTGTTTTGAAGACCATGCTTATGATATGTCTAATTGGTGTAAATAAGAAGTTTAGAATGATATCTTGAGGTGCGAAATACTTTTGAGATTAAGTGACGTCTTGTGGTTTCCTATTGTGTGTTTGTGAGTATAGGCTTGGTGGAAAAGCATTTGGCTATAGTTCTTGGATTTAAAGATATGATCTTATCTTATGGTATCGGAGACTCGTTTGAAGTAGTAAGTTTCGTTGTAAGTTGAACCATATTACTTGAGGGTTATAGATATGAGCGAGATTCGATGATGTGAGCTACGATGGAAATACCTTGGGACGTTAATGATGATGTTTGACTTGAGGTTGTACTTTGTTAATAATGAACTCGTGGGCTATATGAGTTGAAAATGACCGAGTATAAGGGAGTATTTGTTAGTCCTTCAGTTAAAGAAACCCTTGAGGTTGTGTTGAATATTTGAGCTAAAGGAATGTTACTATGCTTGAGTTGCAATTCCGCATTTGGGAATCCGTGTGATATGAAAGGATGGATGAATTGGGTTGTAGTCGATTTGTCGAATTTAGGCGTACCCTACTTTGATGATTTGTGGTACCATGGTCCCTTGTTTGACCTTTATTATCGGGATGACTTGCTTTGCTATCACCCTAGGTTTGAAACGAGAAATTTTGTGGATTAAACCTTAAACCTTTACTCGTGCCATTGTCCCTTTTCATTTCCATTCTTGAATGTTTTTGTCAAGATTGATCTTTAAGAAATTACAAGCTCGTACTTTCTTTCTTACTCCGATATCTTCATAACTCTACTATCTGCTTTGTCTCTTCCTTGACCTCGTTATTTTCAGCGCTCCTCTCTTGTAATCTCGTGCCTTATTTTATTCTCGTGTTCTCCTTGAGATTTCTTATCGTTTCCTATCTCGTTGCCGCTTCATCTTTTCCTTAGTGGATTGGATATTCCGTTTGTAAGGCTCAGAGAATAAGCGTGATGTAATTTGGGATTCTTTAGTTAGAATATGTGTCCTTTGATTGAGAAAATTTCATGTTGTATTTCATCATGGGAAATAGGACTTAAGCTCTAGGATGAATCCTAATAGTGATAATGTATCCTCTCTTAGTAGTTTTAGATTTGGAGCTTGGTATTGTAGTGCTATTTTGAGAATTGAGTTGATCATGATAATAGTTCGTTGTTGTTGGGTATTATAACGGTTGCTTGGTATGTCATTTGGGAATTGGATGTCTCTACTTGGTGGATTCTAAAAGAGACTTTGCTTTAGGGTAATTAAGCCGGTACCCAAGGTTCGAAGAGTATTGTCGTAAATGAAAATCTATTCATATTGAGTTTTAGATGAACTAGATGATTTGAATGGTTGTCTGATTGCCAAGTAATTGGCCATTTGTGGTTTGGAATTTGTAATTCTGTTTTATTCTAAAGGAACCATAGTTTGCTAATGTGACTATTTATATTTGAGGCTTCGAGCGTAGTAATGATCGAATTAAGGATGTTATGGCGTATTAAAGAATCTTTATAGCCGATAATGGATTGTGGATTTTCCCTTGTCGTGAGACTTTGGATGAGGCTAGTTGGATCCTAGATAATTATGTTTGTTGCGTGGATTGTGTTTTGACTTTTGAGGATGAGAAAGTTCATTGTAAATTTAGGATAATGAGTTTGAAGTAAATTGAATCAAGGGATTTTCATGGTACGTCTCCTTTACCTTGTGGTTGTTAGCGATCATGTTTCCCTAGATATAAATATTTTGTTGGTGGTTTCTAGTAAGAGTTTTGATGAAACTAAGAAGGTTAGAGTACATAATAAATCTTACATGTGGATTGTTAGTTGTGGAGTCTACCGTGCCGATGGACTTCAGTAGATACAAAATGGATCTGAATAATTAGGTTATTGGCTTGAAATCTCGTGATTATGGAATATTTTTGTAGGAATTCTGATGATTGAGAATGTTGAGTTGCAAATTGGGTAAATTGCATTCTCTTGAGGATTTGGTTTATTAGAAGAGTTAGTGATGTCGAGTTCTTGTAGATCTTCCTGCCGACTTCATCGTGATTTTTCCTATCCCTAAGAGTTCGATTTGTTTCGTTTTTGCGTGTTTTGTATATATTTTGTTATCCTGAATTGTGTGTGAGATGTGCGAGTCGCTCTATGTACGTGTAATGCCTTCTTATTCCGCTTTTATCTTTGAGAAAACCTTCAAATTTCCATATTGTATTTCTAATTTAACTTTTCAAAGAAGTCTATGTTGGAGTAAGCGTTCTCAACAATAGTGTGATCACATAATTAAATCTCAATAATAAGAATACAAAGGGATGATGAATATTATAGTCAACTGGTCAACATAAATCGGTAACGATTGGCTCAATTGAGTTTGACGTTACTGTCGTATGACGGTGGTGATCAGTTGATCCCTTGAGGTCACACCTAAAGGACAATCCCCTAATCATGTACATTAATTAATTGTATATTGATACAGATTAATTAATCCCTTAAAATGAACCAAGTTTAAATTGTGAGTGAGAAATATATCTTATTGTAATATGATTAAATAAGATTCCTTTTGGTAATTTAATTGTTATATTACTAAGAATGCATTATGTTTATGAAACATTTGAGATAAGTGAAATTGGTCGATTATAATTACAAACTGTTGTAGATTATATTAACCAAATATGAGATGACCCATTTTATTTACATGTAATTATTAAATGTGACTTAAAATGTTAAGTCTAATTTATTTGTTATGAAATTGCATTTAAATTAGTTAAATGTACATTTATAAGTCTAATTACATGTTACATGTCACATGTCACACTTGTGACAAATGACAAAATGCAAAAATAAAATGGACACCCATTTTATATGGGTGCACCGGTTTTGGGGTGTTAGTGGGTACGATTTTAGTTTGTAATTTTGTTCTAATTGAGAATTAGATCAAATCATTACTACATATACCTATACACTCAACCTTTCTTGTTAAGAACAAATGAAAGTGACCACACACCCCACCATGGGGCATGTGGCCGGTCATGTGAAGAGTGAAGAGGACAATTTCCTCTTATTTATTTAACACTCCATCTCATTTTATTTATACATGCACAAAAATTACTTATCTCTCTACCTTTTCTCACTAAAACTTAAGAAGTTCTACAACTTCGTTCATATTTCTAATAACATTACTAGTGTAGTAATAAGTGGTTATTAGATTTATTTTAAGGGCGTCTACTATTATATACTAGTGTAGTAATTTAGTAGAGATTAAGGGGTTGTCTTGGGTGCTACTAATTGGAGAGTTTCTACTTTGAAACTTGGAAGATTATCCTCATATTACTAGCTCAAGAACAATATTTGAAAGGAGTTCAAATATTGTGCCCATATTTTCATAATCAATGTAAGAAATGGTTCTTTCCTTTCTATTTTGTTATGCATGCATAAGGTCCTAATAGTTTAAGAGTAAACTATTAATAAGATGATATTAGAAATGTCTAATATCGAGTTTAAGAAACTTACAAGTGGTATCAGAGCCTTGGTTGTTGCATGCATAATCGATTTATAGTTTTTTCGAGTTATGGTAACTTAAAGAAAACTAGTAATTTGTGTTTTATAAGATAAAATCACAAAGTTATTTGCATGTCAATATATTCTGGTCCTAATATGATTTTAGGTCATTTTGATGATTTATGCAAATTTATAGTGCTCAAATTTGATTTTTAGTATTTTTATTACATTTTAATGAGTAAAATGATGTTTAAAATGCTAAAAATAGTTAGACTTATCTTCCGGCCTTGAAATGTTTACACAATATCACACATGCATTTTACTTACTGTATGTAAAATTTCGTGTGAAGTGGACTTGTTTCTCATGATTTATGATTTTTATATGATAAAATGAATAAATAAAGGTCAAATGATTAAAAATACTTCGGCTTTGAATCTGACCATAAAATTTTAGTATGTTGTCACATGCATGTTTTCTTGTTTGACTGGAAAATTTAAGACTAATGTGATTTGTCTAGAATGATTTATGAATTTTTAATGTAAAAATGGCATAAATAGTGACTTATTTAGCAAATATAGCTAAAATAAATTTCATGTCAAGAAAAAATTATTCCTGGTTGCATAAATGTCCCACATTTTAGATCTAAAGTTGAAAATTTAAGATTAATTTTTGCATGCTTTATGTATTTTATTTGATAAAACCGATAAAACGCAACCATTTTTCTCAAAAATCGATTCAAAATTTTTAACCATGATTTTTGACATTATGAGTGTCATGGAAATGTTCCAGAATGTTCAAAAACTTAAAATTCAAAATTTGAAATTATTGTAATTAAATTTGAATTTATTTGATTAAAATATGATTTTAAAAAGTCTAACTATGAGCAATTGTATAACAACAAGTTGAATTATTGTCAAAAATTGAGTGATGACTAATTTTGGAAGCCTAAATGAGTTAGGATAATTAACTTGGACTTAAATATGATTTAAGTATTGTTTGGTGATTTTAAAATGTTATTATCACGCATTTCCATAAAACCGGGTTATATTCGATATAAACCGTTAAATAGAGCGATTTGGCATTTAACATGAGCATGTTTTATACATATTATAATGCTGCATTTTTATTTATGAATGTCATATTTTCAATTTATGAATATCATATTTTGGTTTATGTAATTTGGAATTATGTAATTTTTCCTTGTATGGCCTTAGTTTTAATCGATATTGCCCGAAATGTAAGGGAATATTGATTCGGTTGTAATTTAATGTGATCTCGATCACTTTTATTGTATTATTTTATTTTACAAATGTATAATAGGAAATTATTGTAATTTTATTATATATTTTGTAACTAATTGTAAAACCGGAGTTTCCCAAAGACGGTGCCATTCGGAAAGGAGTTCCGAGAGAGACAGTGACCTTGAGAGGCGTGCTTATGAAGTTCAAGGGACCAAAGGAGTTGGTTTCATAATTTGTAATAGATTATATGATTTTCTATTCTAGGAAAGGGCCACTACAACAAAAAAGGCATTTTGCGACGGATTTGTTGCGACGGAATTCAAATCCGTCACAAAATTGACTTTGCGACGGAATTTTTGATGTTTTGCGACGGATTGCGTTCCGTCGCAATACATCATTTTGCGAAGGATTTTGCGACGGAAATTCCGTCGCAAGATGAATTCACAAGCTAAATGATAAAATGAAAAAAAAAAAATTTTTTTTTTTTTTAATAGTGTTTGCGACGGATTTTGCGACGGAAATTCCGCCGCAAATAATTTTTTTTAGCGCGGAATTTTTGGCTCGCGCGGGAAAATATATTTGCGACGGATTAATGGATTTGCGACGGAAATTCCGTCGCAAATCCATCCCACATCGGAAAAAAACAGCACATTTCTTATGTTTATATAGAATACCTCACTTCTTACATTGAATATGTGACTTATGAATTGAAGCGGAAAAACATGCGGTTAAAAAAATCGCGCGAGATGAATTCACGCGCGAAATGATAAAATGAAAAAAAAAAAAATTTTTTTTTTTTTGAATAGTGTTTGCGACGGAATTTGCAACGGAATTTCCGTCGCAAAAATTTGCGACGGAATTTCCGTCGCAAAATCTACCTTTTGCGACGAAAATTTGCGACGGAGTACTTGTGACGGAAATTCCGTCGCAAATGCCTTTTAGCGACGGAATTAAGGGTATTTGCGACGGAATTGTCCGTCGCTATTCAGATTTTTTTTTGTAGTGGCCATACTAGGAGTTTTATTTTTATGCTTGCATTTTTATTTAATATGTT
This sequence comes from Heliosperma pusillum, assembly GCA_022085475.1. Lineage (NCBI taxonomy): Eukaryota > Viridiplantae > Streptophyta > Magnoliopsida > Caryophyllales > Caryophyllaceae > Heliosperma > Heliosperma pusillum. The sequence goes on from JAIUZE010075424.1 coordinate 33,876, forward strand.
TGTATGCATTGCCAAATCGCCATAATATGACATGCATATTTATCGAGTATTCGACCGTGTCAATTAAAATTATCGTTAATTCATCGATTTAGTTCACTTAAACGATATAGATAATAAATTGACATGACCTCTCATAATAAATAATTGAGATCAAGCCTTACCAAATGTAGAACCCATGAATCCCAATTTCGCAAGGAAGTAGGCTCGGCTCACCGGGGTGCTAAACTTGTTACGTTGGGTAAGTGGGGTAATAAATGTTATTATTTCGAAATTTGGATTGAGCTCAACAGAAGTATTCGCGACCGTAGCCGCATGTGTTCCGGGCTTAAGATAAATATTAAAGTAATATTATCGACCGAGAGTTCTAATGTAGAATCGATTAAAGAGTTAATCCACCGAATTATGTTAATAAGGGATGAATCGGCTTACCGTGCCCAAGTTGATATGAATTTGGATCTCGGAATCATTTATAATAGTTGGGTAGAGGTCACTATTTAAATGTTAAAACTTGTTTAAAATGTTTACAAGTATTTAAAATGATAAATGTTGACATTTCCTTTATATTTAAAATTTGTAGTCATAATTGTTTATTCGCAATGGCAAATGCTAATTCATCCACCACCACCAATGCTCCAATTCTCACAAATGTCTCATGGCTTTGATCCTTCATGGATCGATGCAAGTTAGAAAAGAGTGGCGCTAATTTTACCAATTGGGATATGCAACTCCGCTTGGCCGCGGCAGGTGACGATAGGTTTCGTTACCTTGCCAAGGCCTATCCCACCGCACCTAATGAAAGGTCAACCGCCACGCAAGGCGAGCCTATGAGGCTAGCCACAAAGAGTCAGCCGCGATCAAAAACGTTTTGATCTTCTCGTTAGAGGCCGATCTTCAAGGGAGTGCCATAAGATGAGCACGGCCTATGAGATCTATCCCAAGCTTGTGACCATGTTTTTTCACAAGCTCCTAGGATCTTACAATAAGATGGCTTCCACATTATTCAACATGAACCTAAAAGAGGACCAAAAGTTAGCCCTCATGTACTCAAATTGATTGAGCATGTTGAGACTCTTAAATTGTAAGGGGTGACCATTCCCAGACAACTCGTTATCGACCGAGTCTAACATTCCTTGGGGAAAATCAAAGCATATGTGAAGTTTAGGGTAAATTACAATATGCATAACATGAGAAACCTCTCTTCATGAAATGCACAAGGTGCTTGTGCAAGCTGAGAGAGACATGAGACTAAATGTTAGCACCTCCAAGGATATAAAATAGTAAGGGGAAGTTCAAGAAAGGTGGTAGTAAAGGGAAGATGCCCTCCACCTTCAAGGGAAAGGGTAAAGCTATTGAGAATAGCCCTCCCATGCCCATTATTGTTATGGCATAGGGCATTGGAAGAGGAATTGCACTAAATATCTAGGAGATATCAAAACTGGAAAGATGTTTCAGTTGGTAATTTATCCCTTTCGTTTATGTTATGATCTCAACTTTGGTATAAGATACAAGTTGTGATTTTTACCCTATTTAATTGTAATTAGGGCATCCTAGCAAGGAAAAAGCCAAGTACAAGCAAGCCTAAGAAAGCTCTTCAAGGGAAGCTAAGGTAGCTACCCATGATTGAAGACCTATGGAAGCTTGGTCTCATTTTGAATTGTCAAAATTTTGGGATATATTTTGAGATATTGTTTTTAGAACTTTTATAATTTCCTTGTTTGACATGAAAATTTATTCAATTCCTTTTATTGACATTGGTTGTAATTGGATTTAGTGACTTGGTTCTCAACCCTAGTCATTCGGTTTGTTGAAACTTTTTAGTTCTAAGAACTTATCATCATACTATACTTGCACAAATAACATAAATTGTATCGACTCAAATTGATCATATAAGTATTATGATGATTGGATCATTATAATAAAAGGCTAAGAATTCGATTCTCACTTTGAAAGATCAATTGCCAAGTCGAAATTGAGTTATTGAACTCAAAATAGGGAATCTACCAAACCAATTGGCCATACCACTTATGACATGAATATGAGTTCACCTCTTTAGCTCTTATAGAACTAGTCTATGTTGAAGCTAAGATTCAATGTCTTTACAAAGAAGTCTTTAGTAGATCACTTAAGGTCATGATGTGATACTTCTACCTCCCTTACAAGTATGAGTACAAAATTGTTTGTGGCTCATAAGGCTATCTTTAAAGAAAATAGTTGTATTTTTCTAAAGATAGAGTGGGAGAAAATAAGCCACAACGAAAAACTAGTTAGGAACTAGTGAGGAAACCAAAAGAATATGTTCTTAGGTTAGACTCAAGACTAGTGAGGAGACCAAAAGAAAACGTTCTTAGCTGAATCCTTAGATTAGTGACGAGATCAAAAGAAATTGTTCTTGATATAATAAGATTATGATCTATAAAGTGGAAGTACCTAAAAATTTTGAATTTCGATTTTCTAAAAGTGACTTATGAAACTATATGGAATCTATGCAAATAAAATGTTTTATTTGGAGTTGTCCAATTGTAGTTGCATGGATAGACATGTAGATGTCTACAAAAGCCAAGTTAATGTGTAACTATGTTTAGATCCAAATCATCAATGGAATACCTCAAAATAGGTGTGTACAAGATACACATCAAAACCACATGTCCAAATAGGGATTTGGAATAGGATGTGTACATGACACAAGCCTATGGTATGTATCTACCTAGAGGTTATGATGATCTTTTCTATTATAAGATATAAGAAAGGTTTCACTCGAATTGTCGAAAAGTCATGTATAGACATGAAATACAGTCGGAGTTAAAGTCATGTATAGACATGAAGTTAAGTGGGAGTTTAAGTTATCATGTAAAGACATGAAGTTCAGTGGGAGAAATTGTTTTCCACGTGAATGAAGTTTCACTCATTAAGAGTGACATATTCATATTACCTTTTTGAAAGGAGTGGTTGGATTTTAATGTTGGATGAAAGAGGGCAACATGTATACTAAAATCAAAATCTATTGTGGAATAGAAGATTTTAGCTTGGCATTTAAAAGGTATCTTATATCGATAAGATCCTTAATATATTCAACAAGTTAAATAGGTTGTTTATGTTGATAAAAGTGGGATCACTATGAAAGGGTCATAGTCATCCACTGAACCTAAGAATTGTTGATCACATGATACCAATCATGTATGCCATTACATGCACATACTTAAATGAATTGTATGCTGGGAGCATGACAAGCCTAAAACAAAATAATCCACATGAAAGTCATTGGATAGCCTACGAGAACATCCGTAGAGTTCTCAAGGAGGACTAGGGATTCATTCTTGTGTTTGGTAGAGAAAATTTGATAATGTGGTAAAGGTTACACAAACCCAAATTTCCAAACTTATAAGGATTTGTAGAAATCCTAGGCATACCTTTGTTATATAAGAAGCGAATAACTAAAAGGATGATTGAAGAGTCAATCATTATAAATTCTACAAATAGAGACTTAATACATTATGATGAGGATAAGGTGGTTTAAAAGAAACTAATGGTAGATCCTTTCACCTAAATACCTATCAGTTATCATGATAACGAGTGGGAGCATCTTTCAAGTTAAAGAGCCCAACACTAGATAGAGATCTAGACATGTACATAGATGAATTCATGTTATTAGGAATAACGTTGCACTACAAGAAAACAACATTCAGGCGACTGATATTGGCGACTGATTTCCGTCGCTAAAATGAATTTGGCGACTGATTTCAGTCGCCAAGACCTAGTCGCTGTCATTAGTCGCCAAAAAACATTCGGGCGACTACTTTCAGTCGCCAAATTTGGTGACTGAAAAAATAGTCGCCAATTGTGAAAAATGGCGACTGAAATCAGTCGCTCAAATTGGTGACTGAAAGCTTATGTAGTCGCCAATTTGGCGACTGAAATCAGTCGCCATTTTGGCGACTACCATAGTATTCAGTCGCCAATTTGGCGACTGATTTCAGTCGCCAAGCAGTCGCAAATGGATTTTTACTTTGCAAAAATACAGGGGTTTTGGCGACTGAAAATAGTCGCCAAATGAACATTTCAGTCGCCAAAATACCTGTGATATTGCATGAAAATTTCCGTTTTCATCCTACCATACCATACCATCATACCCTACCTGCAAGTATACAAGAAAACACAAAGATTTCACACATTTACAACAACACGATGTGAAACCAACATCCTCATATAGATAAAAAAAATTGTTTCAAGTTTACAAATTTTCTTAAACGGAATTGTTTCAACCATAAATTGTTTCATGTAACAAGTTTCTAAACTATATCAGAAGCCAAGGTTTATATTGGATTCGGCCTGGAATCCACCACTTCCATTGCCTTCATCATAATCCCGCCGATAGGGAGGGGGACCTTGGTTGCAATTCTCAAACCTGCTTTCCCAAGCCTTGAATTTCTCTTTCATTATCCTTATTTCTTCATCCCTTTCCGCGTTTTTTCTTTTTTCCTCGTCAAGTGCGGCTTGGAGTCTTCCCACGACTGTCGGCTCGTATGTTTGGTTTGAGGTGGACGACATTCTTCCCCTTGGAGTTTCGTAAAATACGTTCTTTGCCGACCCAATCCCGTAGACGTTCCCCTTCTTGAAACCCTTTACTAAGTCGAACCAAATCTCGTTATCGGGTTTCTCGGGATGCCTAAGTTTCTCGGCGGAAAATGCTTCCTACAAAATATAAACATTGTTATTAAAAATAGCTACAATATTGGTTAAACATTCAAAAAATTGAACTTATTGTAAAAATACAAAAATGCTTGAAACTTACATATAATTCCTTATCTTTTGGTTTGATCCAATATCTTCTATTGTCTTCGAGCCGGGAATGGGTGTCAAGGAAGAGCTCCGGAGCTGTGGGCGTGTTAGCTTTTTTCTTCTTACCCTTCTAAAAGAAAAAATTAAAGACTTGTATAAGAAAATTTTAATAATAAAAAGAATTTAAGTTATAATTTTCAAATGGAGGAAAAAGTGGAAATTATAACTTACACCCAAAACTAGGCTAAGGAAAGATCGAGATCCTGCGTGATGCGACGGCTCAGCCGCTCCATCTTTCTTTCCTCCTTTTTTATTTTTGGATGCTTGGGCCGACCTAGCCTGAAACTCCTCAGTTTCACGATACTTAAGCATATCTTCATATGCACCACCTACAAGTTAAATAAGTATTATAATAAAATATGATAAAATGTGTAAAAATATAACTATATATATACAAATAACAAAAACAATTAAATACCTCTCATATGCTCCGGCTCCTTCTTCCTCTTGACAACCTTATACATGTTGTCCCTTAACCGTCTAGTGCACGTCTCATTGTACCTTTGACGTACAATATACTCTATTCCGGCCGGCCAGTCAAATGTTTTCTACAATTTAAAAGGTAAGTATTAGTAAAATAAATTATTAATTAAAAACTATAATAATATAAGAAAATATAAACAAAAATAATATACCCTAAAATTATTGAACCACTCCTCTTTTTGTGCAGAGGTAGCCTTGGTCCAACAAGTAGGAGCAACTCCCGTCATCTTCTGCTTTGTACTCTGAGTACAACCGCGTACAACCTTTGTGGGATTTGAGATTGTTCGGGAAGTGAAAAATATGATTCTCCATGAGAAATCCAATTGTAGTAGTTTGGACAAAACCCGTTTGTATAAAGATGTTCTTGAACCTCAATGTCATGTAGATATCTCATGTTTTTGCATTTAATACAAGGACACCTAAGTTTCTTTGCTACTAAATCATACTCGTCTTGTTGTCTAGCAAATTCAATAAACTCGGCAACCCCCTTTATAAATCTAGCGGTAGGACGTCTTTTCTTATCAAGTCTATCTTCGTACATCCATGTACGTTCCAACCTCTTCATTTTAATCTAAACATTAACCCACACAACAATAATTACAACAATATTGATTATCAATTATTACTAACTCTAGGAACATATCTATTATCAATAATAAACCAAACAATAATATTGTCAACATGGATACTAACTATACTAAAATTAACATATCACTAATTAAACTACTATCATTCTAATTAATAACATTATCAACATGGATACTAAACAACTATCAAACTAATACATACACACTTTAATTATAAAATCCTAACATTCTACTCCCTCCATCACAATTATTTATTTGCCTTTTGATTAAAACAACCATAAAAAATAATTTAAAGGGCAAACAAATGAATAAGACGGAGGGAATACTAACTTTCTACCATCAATAATACTCCCATTTATACTAATTTAGTCAATCAACAATCCTAACATCATCAAAAACACCAATACATTGTCAATTACAACCTCGATTAACATAATGTTAACAATTTCACAAAACCCCCAATTTATATAAACCCTAACCATCAACCTACACAAACCCTAACTAACTAACCATTAGAACTTTGTAAGCATCACAAATTATACATAAACATCATAATACTAATTAAAATCATAAAATAAACAAACAAACACGCTAAGGAATTAGATTTAGGAGAGCAAAATCGCACCTAATTAAGGAAAAGTGACGGAAATAGAATAAGAGTCGGAGTTTGTTGGTGAGGACGGTGGTGATATCGGTATAGCTAGTGTCGTAGTGGTGGTCGGAGAGGTGGTTAAGGGAATGGAGTAGTAGTGGTGGCGATTTTGTAGAGGGAATAGGGGTTTCGGGTGTTTTGAAGAAATTTGGGGAAGTAGAGAGTGGCGGATTAGTTTCGCGATTCTGGAATAATACACAAATTGGCGACTGAAAAGGTAGTCGCCAATTTGGCGACTGATTTCAGTCAGTTTTTGAACTTATATTTCATTGTTTACATGGTTATATTTTTAAAATTGTTAATTGGTTAAGTTACAAACGAGAGCAGGCAGAATAAGCACTAGTGGAAAAAACCCCTATCGCGTCAGTTGTAGATGGTCATTTGCGTCTGTTTTGGGGTGATGTATTTCGAGGGGTCGTATTTGCTCTTGCGTCAGTTGTTAAATCGACGCAACAAGTTAAAGATTTGCGTCAGCTGTAACTTAACAAGCGACGCAAAAATACTCCATTTGCGTCAGTTTTGAGCAAGTAATTGACGCAATAGCATTGTATAGCAGACACAAATAGTTAGTATTTGCATCACTTCTCTATAGAACCGATGCAATTTCTTTATCTTTTTGCGTCATTTGTTGTCAACTCTGATGCAAATGACATTTTATTGTAGCGTCACTTGATTATTTAACTATTTTGCCTCACTTCATTCTAGAACCGATGCAATTTCCTTACCTTCTCATGTCATTTGCTATTAGAACTGATGCAATTGACATTTCAGTTTCGCGCCAATTAATTTCCATCCTTTGTGTCATTTCATTGAAAGCATTTTTAAAATAATGCTACAAAAATAAATATTTGTCGTTTTGGCTCGGGTTAAAAACTATTTATAAAAATGGTGTCCACGTGTAGGCTTGGGTTTTCAAAACCTGAAACACGGAACAAACCCGCCATTCTTAATGGCGTGTTTACTTTTAGTCCATTTTTGTAAGTTTACATTTTCCTACTCAATGGAAACACGCCATTGCCAATGGCGTGTTTCCTCCGTGTTTTTGGTTCGCGAAATCTGAACCTACGTGGACACCATTTTGATAAATAGTTTTGAACCCAACCCAAAACGATAAATACTTATTTTTTGAGCATTATTTTAAAAATGCTTTCCATTTCATTCGAGAATCGACGCAAATTATTAATGCTATTTTTATATATAAAAATTTACTACCAAAATTACCGCAGCACCTCCCCATAAAAAGGACAATCAAATACAAAAACTTAAAAACCTGAAACAATAAATCCAACCAATCACTAATACATCACATGTAAAACGACATTACATCTCATTCAACCTAATAATGTTCCAAAGACAATCCAATGTATAAATAATTCCACAAAAGTCTGAGTTAATAAGCTAATCTACACTAAATGGACTGTAAACATCTACTAGCCCAAACTCCTCAAGCCAAATTCATATCGTTGATTGACCTCGTTGAATTTGCAATATTCTGCATTTTCAAAATAAGTAATAGGAGTAACAACGAATGTAGAATATTCACAATAGTAATAACATTAACATGTGATGCCGTGAAATTAATAGTATTAATAGCATAAATAGTGAATGTCTCTCATAATTTCTTGATAAATTTTGCAGCTTATCATAACTTTAAGATCTGTAAGTGGTACATGTTTGAGTTATACATGTCTTTGCGCAATTATATTTCATAAAAAGTTTAATCTAAATGTTAAATAGAGGTAGCCCGATCGGGACAGAGCTGGACACTAAACCTAGTACTATATATATAAATTGGAAACCAATGGCAAGTTATGGAATGACATAAACATAAAAATATTCATATATAATATAGTTTTGATGTATAAAGATGTTAATTGTTCATCAGCATATTAATATAATATACATTAGTCGAGTTTTGCAAACTATATATAGATAAATAAATTAAGATTTCCAAAAGATATAATATTGCATGGTTCTTTAAATTTGTAATTTAATTAGAGTATAATAATAAATACTTTTAAATGTCATCCTTATCAAATATTTAATTTTTATTTAAATACATACGTCTAAATGTGTAATACAATTAGTAAAAGTAATAATAATGGTCGCGGAAGTAGTAAAAGAAGCAGTAGTAGTAAATGAAACGTGAAATTAAATTATTAAATGCAGAGTAGTGAAAGTATCAATAATGATGGTGAGAGCAGTGAAACTAACGGTAGTGACAACAAATGTGACAAAAGTTGCAGTAATAATAACGGGATAAAGTATGAACAATTAGCTAACCAATCGATTTAAAAAGAATACTTTATTTATATAAATATATAAGTTTGATAAAATTAATGGGAATTGTGAATTTAACCGCACAAAAAAGCGAGAGTAGTGAAAGAAATTATAGTTTTCGCAGAATTAAAACGTAATACTATTAAAAATGACATGTTGTGAAAGTAAGAATATTAACAACAGAAGTGTTGAATGTATCTCATTATATTGATAAATGAACCTATCATCATAATTTCAAGATATGTCATAAAAAAAGTACTTCGTATTATGAATAATAAATATACGAGTTAGACAAATTTAACCCAATTATAATTCATATAAAAATCCCTCTATATATAAAAGTCAAGTATTTTGAAGGATTGTCATTGGCTCCATGATTTTTGGAAATAAAATGGCTTTTCTCAATGAAACGTGTTGTTCCTTAAAATTAGGAACTTTAATTTCTTTTTTTATCATACCATTCTAGCATCCTACAATCTCTACTTTTTTCCATTTATCAACTATAGAAATTATTAGCAAATTACTCCCTCTGTTTTTTTTATATTTCATTCTCACTTTGCGAGACACTCCCTTTTCTCTTGAATATCTCTCAAAATATAAGAGTAAACATAATGAAATGTATACTCATTTTAAAGCTCTATTAATAAGGAATTTTATGGTATAATTTTTATAATTTTTAGACAAATATATTTTTGTAAAAATTAAAGTCAAAGGCTCACCTCGAATAACAAAAACGTCATATAATGTGAAACGGAGGGAGTATTATATAATTAGTGAATATATGGGTCGTGTTATACACACAAATTCAGGTTCAACTTTACATGTCGGACCGGTTATAAGCTAGGTAGCACGAAAACGGACACGACACGGACACGTGATACGACATCTCGTGAAATTTAGGACACGAGACACGGCATTTAAATTTAATAAAAAGTATATTTTATAGTTATAAATAATATACGATTTTATTTTATATTGATATTTGATATTAAATGTAAATAATTGAAGATAAAATTTGACTTTGATTATTTATTCTCATTTCTCGCTCAAATCATCTTCTAATCAATCTCTTTTAATCTTTGAACCTCTCATTATTTATTTATAGGTGTCCGTGTGTCTGTGCGTCCGACACGGGACGACTAATTAGGAGAAGTGTCCGTGCTTCCTAGGTTATAAGTACGTCATAATACCTGTCAAAAACATTATTTTTTAAAAATAACAAATTTATATTATTTTTGAAATACTTAATATGTGATATACACTAATATTTAATAAAAGATACATAATGTTTTTTTTTTAATTCTTTTTTAATACTCCCGGATTGTTTCCTTATTGATTTTATAAAAGATACATAATTCTTTTTAAAATCATGTTTGGAAATAATAAAGTAATATAATTCTAATTTTACATTTATGTATAAAAACTTATACATTAATATTATTTATGACTCATATTTTTTTGTTGAAATAATTACTAACAATAGATTATTATTTAAAATTTTATAAATTATTTGAACTTCTTTAATTAATCAAGTGGTTCAGTTCTTTCCCTAAATTAACGGGTCGTTTTGGGAATTTGTGTCAGAGTTTAGTCTTCAGCTAAGAAAAACGATGTATTAAATGTGAATATTACAATTAATAATAAAGCAACCCATGCATTTTTGCACGGGTCTAAAACTAGTTAAATATAAATTCGAGTAGTGAAGAAAGGATGTACGGGCGAGGCCGGACACGTAAACTAGTTTTACCAGCAGCTAAAATCTTCTTTATACCAAAAACAATTAGTAACATGTTGAGCAATAATTATTTAACCTTACAATTTAGAAACCGTGCAATGGACGCACATCAACCTAGTATATAGATTCACTACGAAAAGCAATAGAAACCTTAATAGAATAGTACACCAAATAGCTTTGAAGGTATGAGCTATATTCATTTCGTAATATAAAATATGGAGTAAAAAAATAAAAAAACGTAGATGTAAAATGCTGAAACAAATAGTATATTACAAGACATATACCAACTAAGAAATATTTTGACGAGTGGTATATATTTACAAAAATAGCAAAACAAACAAGGGTGATATATAGAGCCATGAAATGTGTGATTTAAGGGCGACATTCGATACTATACGACTTGTAGCTGGACTAGCAGCGGGACCAGCAGCTGCATTTGATGAATATGAATGATATGGTGCTGGAAACAACCTTGGACGACTGTTGTATGGTGTATACCTTCGTCTGTAAAGAACCCTAAATGTTCTCATATGCCATGAACTCTCATTACTAATGACATTGTCTTCTTTCGCCATGTTTCGAGGAAGAGACTGTAGCAAGATCGTCAAAACCACAAATAAAACAAAAAATCGAGTTTGTGCTGTCATCATTTGTATAAATCGTACTGGAAATGATGAACTTGGGATATTGATGGGTATTCTTTTGAGTATATATGATTGTGTTAGTTGTAATTTGGAAGGAATTCGATGAGGTATGGTAGCATTAGAATTGTGCTTATATACTATATGGT
>JAIUZE010075425.1:9988-35952 GCA_022085475.1 Heliosperma pusillum
AGTAACGAAGGAGATATGATCATTTTACGAAAAGGGGTCAGTGCAGTGAAACTGCACAAGTCACGACCGTGACTTGTATTTCACGCCCGTGACATGAGTTACCAGTTCACCCGAGAGCCTTCAACATACATTAAAACATTTTCATTTTTCATAATTCACTTCTAACAACTATCAACAATCAATAATCATCATCAAAAGTCATCAACTAACAACAATCATTATCAATAATACAATTCCTAAGCTTTCTAATCGTATTCTAAATACGAATTCTAACATAGAAATCATGTAAAACATGTAAATGATATCGAGTAACCCTTCACCGTTACCTTTTCGCGTCTTTAATCGATTTTAAACCTTCCTAGTCTCCACCTACATACAATTAGATAATAAAAGATGAATATCATTCACCTTGAGAAAGACGAATAATTTAAAAAGCGAGAAAGACGGTAATTTTATTACCAATACGGATAGAGGAAGATAAGAGGGGAAGAATAAAACGAACTTACGTGAATTTGAGCGAGTAACGAAGGAGTAGTGACGATTTTGAGCTTGATCGAAAATGGAGGCTAGGTTTTCATTTGGGTTTTCTTAGTGAGGAAGTAATATTGTGTTTGTGTGAATGAAAAAAGGTTAAGTGTAGTATGAGGGAGTATAAGTGGAAAAGTCAAGAAAAAGTCAAAGTCGCCTTAAGACGGGATTCCCATGGAATCTCGCGGAAATTCCAAATACGAACTCGGAAATTCTAAATTCGACTCGGAAAAATTAAATTTACGATTAAAACTAAATTTCACTGAAAAGTATCCGTAATATATTTTTACTAGAAAAATAGGGTACATTTCCGGGTGCTACAATCACCCCACCTTTTAAAAAAGTTTCGTCCTCGAAACTTGAGAGTAGAAAACAAAAGTATCAAGTTCAAAATTAATACGAAAACTTTTATAAGGGAAAAACATTTATGAATGATGTTCTTCTTGAAAACGGTTTAATGAAATTTTTCATAAGTGCGAAACTTTATTTACGGATCTCAAGAGTGCCCGTCGCGAACGAGAACTCAAATTATCCAAATCAAATTAAAGTCGCAATAGTGAGATCGAAATTCAAAACAAACGTTAGTAAGTGCAAGACTAGTCACCAGACGTCTCCAATAACAAGTCCAAACATCCAACCAAACGCAAAATCCAGGTATAAAAGCAAAAGAAATCTATTTTCTCCAAAAAGAGGGTACACAATCCATCTTTAGACTTCTTTGAAAAGTTAAATTAGAAATACAATATGGAAATTCGAAGGTTTTCTCAAAGATAAAATCAAAATACGAACACATTACACGTACATAGAGCGACTCGTACAATTCACACACAATTCAGGGTATCAAAATATATACAAAACACGCAAAAACGAAACAAATCGAACTCTTAGGGATAGGAAGATCACGATGAAGTCAGCAGGAAGATCTACAAGAATTCGACATTACTAACTCTACTAATAAACCAATTCCTCAAGAGAATGCAATTTACCCAATTTGCAACTCATCATTTTCCATCATCAGAAATCCTACAAAAATATTCCATAATCACGAGATTTCGAGTAACAAATCCCAATTATTCGAATCCAATTAGAATCTACTAAGGTCCATCGGCACGGTAGACTCCACAACTAACAATCCACATGAAAGATTCATTACATACTCTAATCTTCTTAGTTTCATCAAAACTCTTACTAGAAACCACCAACAAAATATTTATCTAGTGAAACATGATCGCTAACAACCACAAAGTAAAGGACTTACCATGAAATCCTTTAATCCAATTTACTTCAAACTCACTATCCTAAATTTACAATGAACATTCTCATCCTCGAGAGTCAAAATACAATCAAAGCAACAAATATAATTATCTAAGATCCAACTAGTCTCATCCAAAGTCTTACGACAAGGAAAAATCCACAATCCATTATCGCTTATAAGAATTCTTTAATACGCCATAACATCCTTAATTTGATCATTACTACACTCGAAGCGTCAAATATAAATAGTCACATTAGCAAACTATGGTGGTTACTAATCCTCAAGATAAATGGGTTCACTATTCTAACTCTATCATCCAAAAAAACCGAGCATTCACTATCCAAAGCTTCCAACGAACATTTCTCAATCTCGAACTATGATTCCTTAAGAATAAAAGAGAATTACTAATTCCAAACCACAAATGACCAATCACTTGGCAATCAGACAATCATTCAAATCATCTAATTCATCTAAAACTCAAAATGAATCGATTTTCATTTATGACAATACTCCTCAAACTTTGGGTACCGACTCAATTTCCCTAAAGCAAAGTCTCTTTTAGAATCCACCAATTAAAGACATCAAATTCCCAAATGATATCCCAAGCAACCGTTATACTACCCAACATCAACAAACTATTATCATGATCAACTCAATTCTCAAAATAACACAACCATACCAAGCTCCAAACCTAAAACCACTAAGAGAGGATATATTATCATTATTTTGATTCATCCTAGAGCTTAAGTCCTATTTCCCATGATGAAATACAATATGAAATTTGTTCAATTCAAGGACACATATTCTAACCTAAGAATTCCAAAATACATTACACTTATTCTTTGAGCTTTACAAATGGAATACCCAATCCACTAGAGAAAAGATGAAGGAGCAACGAGATAGAAAACGATACGGAATCTCAAGGAGAACACGGGAATAAATAAGGCACGAGATTACAAGAGAGGAGCGCTGAAAAATAACGAGGTCAAGAAAGAGACAAAGCAAATAGTAGAGGTATGAATATATCCGAGTAAGAAATAAGATACGAGCATGCGATTTCTTAAAGATCAATCTTGACAAAAACATTCAAGAATGGAAATGAAAAGGAATGATGGCACGAGTAAAGCTTTAAGGTTTAATCCACAAAATTTCTCCTTTCAGACTTAGGGTGATAGTAAAGCAACTCATCCCAAACAAAGGTCTCTTACAAGGGACCATCGTACCACAAATCATCAAAGTAGTGTACACCTATATTTAACAAATCGATTATAACCCAATTCATCCACCCTTTCATATAACACGGATTCCCAATTGCGGAATTGCAACTCAAGCATAGTAACATTCTCTCAACTCCAAAATTTGACACATTCCCAAAGGTTTCAAAACCGAATGACTAACAAGGACTTCTTCATATAAATCTCTTTTCAACACTTATGGCCAACAAGGTAAAACGCCATACAAAACGTCATCATCAATATCATATAGCCCACGAGTTCATTATTAACAAAGTAAAACCTCAAGTCAAACATCATCATTAACGTCCCAAGGTATTTCCATCATAACTCACATCATAATCCTCAAGTAATATGGTTCAACTTACAACGAAACCTTACTACTCCAAACGAGTCCCCGATACCATAAGATAAGATCATATCTTTAAATCCAAGAACTATAGCCAAATGCTTTTCCACCAAGCCTATACTCACAAACACACAATAGGAAACCACAAGACGTCACTTAACCTCAAAAGTATTTCGCACCTCAAGATATCATTCAAAAACTTCTTATTTACACCAAATAGACATATCATAAGCATGGTCTTCAAACCAATACTAAACTTCTAAGTCCAAAAGACTAAATTACTAATGAGTTAAGAAGTCATAGCCAACTCATTCGACCTTACACCATCGAATATCATGGACTATTTACACACAAGTCATGGCAAGCATTTATACATTAAAATCATTAAACATACCTTACCACACTTTCCTCAAGGATACCAACTCTCACCACTATAGGGTGAAATTAGATCTACACCATTTTCCTCAAATCACAAATTCATTCTAACAAACACTAATATTCCACAAAGTTCAAAGTTCTTCCGACCAAGTATAAGATACCACAAACAAATGGGTATGGCATCCACAAAAATGTTACAAGAGGAAGGTAAGGATACCAATGGTAAGATGGAGGAAATATCAAGAGTAATTTCCAATAGGCAAACGTTGAAGAGAAAGAAGCACCAAGATAAGAAGAAGAGAAGCATAATACATAAGCGGACGCGAGAATCATAGATTAGGAAGAAAAACTTCATTAGGCTTGGTCATCTTCAATCTTTGTAGAGAATACTTTCTTCTAGGTGACACAATGATCCACCTTAAGACGGTAGATACAAACATACATAACCATCACTCCCCAATTCAACAACACAAGTTGAAACCTAACAAACATCAAGTACACCAAGACTACCAACTTAGGTCCTTAAGTCTACCCATCTCTCATTTATTATTTAAGGTCCATAGTTTAAGTTAAGGTTCAACTTGTGTTGCGTTTCGGGAGCGATAAGCTCTTACCAACTTGTGACAATCCTCGCGAATGCGGAAATATAAAACAAACAAGCATTGAATTTATATATCGGAAATATGAATTTTTTAAAAACGTTTATACATCGGCAAAGGAAAGAATACGAGGCGTCAAATATTACAAACTAAATACGAATTAGACTAACGTCAATAGACGAAGTCTCTCCAAAATGTTACAAGTAAAAGTGTTTGCAAACAGCTAACATCGTCTAAGGTGTTTTAAAATCCAGGTACAACGCGCGCTTAGCTCACACCCCCCCAACCCAAAATGTCACGCAAAACGCCAACCGCAAGCCAAACCTGTTCATCCATGAAAAACATGAACGCCACAGTCAGTGGGGAGTAACTCCGGGTTCTCCAGCCATATCACATTAAACGTACATAAACGGAAATACAAAAGTAGAAGCATGCATATATAGATATACATGTGAAATACGATAAGGATAGATAGGCAATTCAATATATAATGATAAGAGCATATGAAGTACAAGTCCGAATCCATCATGTTATACAAAGACTCGGGAAGACACTCTTAGGCAACCGAATACGCTCACTAGGGCTTACATTTCACCGTTAGCGGTATAAGTTTGTAATATTAGACTCGACAACAACACCATGCCAAGTCATTTAGATTGATCACAATAAATTCAGCATATTATCCATCCATTCCAACATACCAAGACATAGACACTGCCCAATCATGCAATGAACCATGAAATAAAAGTCATGAAAATCACGCATTCAAGACGACGACACAAGACGCATCTCTCACGGTAAATGAAACGCACTAGCACCGTGTACATGGCAAGTATGATTAAAAGGCATCCACGAGATCACATTTCCCTGAATGCATACACGATCACATTTCGTATATGTAGACTAATTTCCTCCTGGTAGGAACGATAAGGCTCCTAATCTAAACCTGGCCAGATTCTCGGAATCACATTTTCCGATTCGACATGCGATCACGTTTCGCATCCAAGACTCGGTCAATCATAGACGCCGAGTACCCACATTCTCGGTAGATCAATTCACGAAAGAGGCGGAAAAGAGCACAAGCCTCATAACAAGCGGTACGCTACATACAAATAACACCACCTCGCAAGTATACAACATTTGACGGCCGGGTCGATCAACGCATAGCGTTCAACTCCCAACAACATCGTCGTATGCCCACTAACACATGCAATTAAGCAGTAGGATACCTCTCCGTTCCGACATTCCAGCCTTACGAACGGGAAGGTAGCCAAGGGAATGAGAGTACAAAGCACAAGACAAAATAGTGCTCAAACCGTATCATTTGTAAACACCGACTCAAAGTGGGAACATACCAAAAACCGTCACAAAACATGAGAATAGGGAATCATATAAGTTTAAATATGATAAACATGAGTCAATACATGATACATAAGCATTAGAACAAGTTTATGAAGCATAATGAATAAAAAAACATAGATACCTCTCCAAAACAACATTGTTTGGAAACTAACTAAAACAAGGGTCCACTTCAAACGTCATAACTAGAGTTCTAGACATGAAAATGCAGAAATTCCAAGTTGAGGTGATAGCTTATCCTCTTACGGTTCCAACGGAGTCACAAGCCCAAAACAAGCAAGTAACGAAGGAGATATGATCATTTTACGAAAAGGGGTCAGTGCAGTGAAACTGCACAAGTCACGACCGTGGCTTGTATTTCACGCCCGTGACATGAGTTACCAGTTCACCCGTGAGCCTTCAACATACATTCAAACATTTTCAATTTTCATAATTCACTTCTAACAACTATTAACAATCAATAATCATCATCAAAAGTCATCAACTAACAACAATCATTATCAATAATACAATTCCTAAGCTTTCTAATCGTATTCTAAATACGAGTTCTAACATAGAAATCATGTAAATCACGTAAATGATATCGTGTAACCCTTCACCGTTACCTTTTCGCGTCTTTAATCGATTCTAAACCTTCCTAGTCTCCACCTACATACAATTAGATAATAAAAGATGAATATCATTCACCTTGAGAAAGACGGATAATTTAAAAAGTGAGAAAGACGGTAATTTTATTACCAATACGGATAGAAGAAGATAAGAGGGAAAGAATAAAACGAACTTACGTGAATTTGAGCGAGTAACGAAGGAGTAGTGACGATTTTGAGCTTGATCGAAAATGGAGGCTAGGTTTTCATTTGGGTTTTCTTAGTGAGGAAGTAATATTGTGTTTGTGTGAATGAAAAAAGGTTAAGTGTAGTATGAGGGAGTATAAGTGGAAAAGTCAAGAAAAAGTCAAAGTCGCTTTAAGACGTGATTCCCATGGAATCTCGCGGAAATTCCAAATACGAACTCGGAAATTCTAAATTCGACTCGGAAAATTAAATTTACGATTAAAACTAAATTACACTGAAAAGTATCCGAAATATATTTTTACTAGAAAAATAGGGGACATTTCCGGGTGTTACAAATGTCCCCTATTTTTATATTAAAAATATTATACGGATACTTTTCAGCGAAATTTTAGATTTAGTTTAGAATTAAATTTCCCGTGTCTAATTTAGCAAATCCGAGTTCGCATTCGGACTTTATTCGAAATTCCGTGTGGTTTACACCTTAAGGCGCTTTTGGGCTTTTTCCCCCACATTTCTCCACTCACCCTTATAAACCCTAAACTCCCTCATTCTTCCACTTACTCCTTCCTCAACAAGTAACCACCATAACCCTAACTCCATTTTTGATCAAGCTTAAGATCATCACTACTTGTTCATCCCTTGCTCAAATCCGCTAATTTTCGTCGTAATCTTCCCCTCTCATCGTTCTCTATCTTAATTGGTAATAAAATTACCGTCTTTCTCACTTTTCAATTTATCCGTCTTTCTCAAAGGTGAATTATATTCATCTTTTGTTGTCTAATTATAGGTGGAGACCTTCAAGACCTCGACAAAGACTACTACTTAGTAGAGGAGGACCTAGACGAGGATTGAAGACGCGAACAGGTAACGCTGAAGGGTTACTCGATATCATAACGTGTTTTATATGCTTTAGTTGATGTTTACTAAATATCTAGTGATATTTATTAGATACGTAATATAGCTTGATGTTAGTAAATGTGTTGGAATTGATTGTTGTAGCTATGGAATTTGTGTTGGTTAATGATTGATGATGATTGTTGATAATTGTTAATGAGTATTGATGATAGTTGATGATTGTTGATGATTATTGATGTTGAGTTATGAAATTCGTGGGTATGTGCTCCCAGCCGGCCGACCAGCTGCTGGTCAGCTGACCGGCTGGGGGTGTGGCTCACTTTTTCGAAGTACTTTGGTATATTGTAAGTCTCAGCCGGTCGACAAGCTGCCGGTCAGCTGACAGGCTGCAGGTCAGCCGACCGTCTGAGACACCCCCTTATCCTTCCTCTTTTTCTCAAGTGATATATGGTCCAGCCGGGTAGCCGGCAGCCAGTCCACTAGACCGGCTAGATCATTCTGTATTTTTGACGATTTCCAAATGTGACTGTGGTGCCAGCCGGGTAGCCGACAGCCGGTCCACTTGACCGGCTGGCACATGCTGCCTTTCTCCTTGCTATTCTTTCTCATACTTTCATTTATAATAGTTCGCATGGTTCGTTTATCGTATAAATTTACGTAATGACTTTAAATATTCATGTTTAGAATATATGATATCTCACATGCGTATATCACATGTTTTATGACGGTTTTTGATATGCCCCCTCTTAAGTCGGTTCTACCTTATGTATTTGATTTGAGCTCTACTTGTTGAGTACTATGAACTTTCATTCCCCGGTCATACTTTATAACCGTTAGACTTAAATGACGGAGAGGTGAAGTGTAACTGTGATGCCGTTGTGCATTTGTTTAGTGTGGATATGACGACGTTGTTAGGAGGCGAACGCAATGCGTTGATCGACTCGACCGTCAAATGTTGTATCCTTGGAGGTGGTGTCATTGCATGTAGCGTACTACTTGACTTTTGACTATAGATCTCTTTCCGCCTCTTTCGTGTGGTTTAGCCGAATTTGGGGTACTCGACGTCTTTGTATGATCGAGTCTTGGATGTGTAATGTCATACCACATGTCGAATCGGGAAATGTCTTATTCCGAGAGTCTGGCCAGGTTTAGACTAGGACTGTATTATTATCGTCGTCCTACCGAGAGGATTAGAGTCTTGTGTGTACGAAACGTCTTATCGTACACGATTCCGGGAAACGTCTTATCCCGTGAACTTGTGTGTATAGGTCATGAGTATACGAAATGTCTTATCGTATACGGTTCCGGGAAATGTCTTATCCTGTGGGCTTCCATTGACTTGTCTTGCTATTGTACATGATGCTAGTGCGTGCCATTAACCGTGAGAGATTATGTTGTTATATTCGTATGCTTGTATGGTTTTTTATAAGTTGAATTATATGTGAACTTTGAGTTGGATTCTTGCATGAAATAGATGATTGAATTGGTTTATATGTCGAGTCTCTATCTTATCAAGTATATGCCACTAACGATGACATGTAAGCCCTAGTGAGTATATAGTTGCCTAAGGGTGTCTTCCCCGAGTTTGTCTATAATCTGATGCTTACAGTTTTGTACCTCATACGCCTATATCTTTATATATATATTGAAATGCTTATTTATACTTCTCGTTATACACATGTATATTTATATATGTATGCTTCTACTTTGTATTACCGTTTAAGTATGTTATTTGTGATATGGCTGGGAGAACCCGGAGTTACTCCCCACTGACTGTGACGTTCATGTTTTTCATGGATGAACAGGTTGCTTGATTGGATGGATTTTTCTAGTTGTTTTTGGGTTCGGGTGTGAGCTAGCGGGCGTTGGCCTTGATGATTCACCCCTAGACGTTTCTTAGCTAGTTGCTAAAAACTTTATGTTTGATCACGTTTTGAGAGACTACGTCTCTTTGTAGTATATTCTACTTTAGTTTGTATATATTTGACATTCCTCGTACTTTTATTTTGGCATGTAAAAAGGTTTTAAAAATACCGTATTTTCTGCTATATAAATCGCATGCTTGTTATGTTTTATTTCCGCTATTGCGAGGGTTGTCACAAGGCCGAATTCATGAAACTTTTCAAGTATTCTGACTGGGTGGCTAACGTAGTCCCCGTACCAAAAAAGGATGGACGAATCCGGGTTTGTGTTGAATTTAGAGACTTAAACAAGGCAAGTCCTAAAGATGACGTTCCTCTACCGCATATCGACATATTGGTAGATAATAAAGTAAATAACGCATTGTTATCCTTCATGGATGGGTATGCCGGGTATAATCTGATCAAAATGGCCGAAGAGGACATGCATAAAAAACTTTCGTCACTCCATGGGGCCCGTACTGCTACACAGTTATGCCATTTTGGATTAATTAATGATGGAGCTATATACCAACGTTACTACGTTATTGCATGACATGATGCATAAAGAAGTGGTGGTATACGTAGATGATATGATTGTCAAATCCAAAGACAGGAAAGAACACATCGACAATTTTCGCAAGTTCTTTCTTAGATTGCGCAAATACAACATGAGACTCAACCCTCATAAATGTGCATTCGGAGTAACTTCAGGCAAACTCCTAGGACATGTCGTCAGCTAGAGAGGAATAGAAATTGATCCATCGAAGATGAAATCCTTAATCGACATGCCACAACCCCAAACAGAGAAGGAAGTTAGAGGTTTCTTGGGCAAGGTAGAGTATGTGAGTCGGTTCATATGGAAACTCACTATGATTTGTGAACCTATTTTCAAAAAGCTAAAGAAAACAGATCATACCATGTGGGATGATGATTGCCAAAAGGCATTCGACAGAATTAAGGAGATATTAGCCAAACCACCAGTGTTGATGCCTCCCCAATGAGATCAACCTCTTGGTTTATATCTCACAGTCCCAGAAACAAACATGGGGGCTATGCTCGCACAAACTGTTGGGAAAGAAGAAAGAGTCATCTACTACCTTAGTAAGAAGTTCTTAGAATATGAGTGCAAATACACACCTCTCGAAAAGAAATGCCTCGCCCTTGTGTGGGCAACAAAGAAGTTACGTCATTACATGCTTAGCTACTTGGTCAAGGTGTACTCCAAAATGGACCCCATCAAATACCTCATTGAGAAACCCGTCCTCAACGGATGTCTAGCAAGTTGGACCTTAATGCTCTCAGAGTTGGATCTCAAATACGCACCTCTGAAAGTCATAAAAGGACGTGCCGTTGCTGCGTTTTTCGCAGATAATCCTATCAACGACACCAAAGCAATATACATGTGGTCATTTCCAGACGAGGATATATTGTAAACTTGTATAGACTTCTGTGACCTTAAATTTGATGGTGCATCAAATTTTGGAGGATTCGGAGTGGGAGTGTTGCTCATTTATCCTGAAGGTGAGCATACTATTGGAGTAAGTGTCTTCCACAATAATGCATTTATATAATAAATATCATTTTGGAATATTCGTGGGATAACTTGTATATTGATACTCCATGCCTGTTGATTAACGTAAATCAATAACGATCAGCTGACTAGAGTTAGACGTTATTGTCGTATTACAGCGATGATCAACTAACCCCTTTCGGTCACTCCTAAAGGATGAGACCCAAATAGAAAACTAATTATTTGTATGCAATAAAGTTTAATTAGCCCTTTACATATATATTTTATATATGTTTGGTTACGAGATTTATTTATTGGAAATTGAGTTAGGAACTCATTCAGGTTAAGTTTATAAGTCAATTATACGATAAATAACTGAATAAATTTTACGTCTTATTTTAATACGATTAAATAAGATGTAATTTAATAATTAATTGTTAATTCATTAAATTAGCCGAGGTTATGCATATATTTGAGGTAAAGGTAATTAGTAAATTATGTTTACAAAGAGTTGTACAATAAAGTAACTGGACATTGTGGGACCCACTATATATTGATATAATGGTATAATATCACTTAAAAGTTGAGTGTATACTATATATTAATTTATGTCATATAATTGTTATATGATCAAATTATCACTTAATTATATAGGATAATTAAGCATATGATTATAAGTATTTGTGGGACAAATATCAAAAATCAAAATGGACTTCATTTGACCATGTGGACCGAAATTGTAGTGGAAAAACACAATTATGATTGTTCATTTCTTGTATCACACTACAACATATTATTTTCATATCAATGTGAGAAAATTTCTTCTTTTGCTTTATACCTTTATATTTGCATGCATGTTACATAGATCATTAATCTCTAAATTAAGAAGAGATTTAGTGACTAACTATAAGAGTCTAATTAGGGTCTATGGACTTTCTTGTGGTATTAGAGCTAGCTTGTAGTATGCATGTTTATTTTGTTGGAGTAGGTGTCCTCCACAATAGTGCGCCACATAATAAATCTCATTAAGAAATATAATTGGGATATTTATTGACTATATATACATGATTAGTCAGTTGATTAACGTAAATCAATAACGGTTGGTTGACTAGAGTTTGACGTTATTGTCGTATGACGGCGGTGATCAACTGATCCCTTTCGGTCACACCTATATGATGAAACCCAAATAGTAACTAATTAATTGTATATGATACAGTTGATTAGTCCATTACATATATTTGATATATATACGAGAGTTAATAGTTAGAAATTGAGTTAGGAACTCAAATTCGATTAAGCTTATTTTTCAAATATGCGATAATTGACTAATAAATTTATATCTTATTTAATATGATTAAATAAGATCTAGTTTAGTAATTAATCGTTAATTTACTAAATTAATTGAGGGTTTACATATATTTTGAGGTAGAGCTAATTAGTTAATTATATTTACAAGGAGTTGTAAAATAAATTAACTAAGCATTGTGGGACCCATTATATATTGATATAATGGTAAAATATCACTTAAAATGTTAAGTACATATTATTTACTTGTTTGTGTCATATAATTGTTATATGATCAAATTAACACTTAATTATACAAGATATTTAAGCATATGATTAATAAGTATTTGTGGAACAAATATCAAAAATCAAAATGGACCATATAAGGCCACTAGTGGCCGGTCATGTAGTAGTGGAGAAGTGATGATGGTTGCTCTGGTTCATGCTCACAAGTTACATGTGATTATGACATGAATAGTAAACCTAAAATCATTTCACTCAACACTACACTCTACCACTTTGCATGTGAATTAAAATAAGCAAAATAAGAGCCTTGTGAAGGCCATATGGACTGGCCATATTGCCTATAAAAGGGCAATATGGTTGTTCATTTTTGTTGTTCAATTTTGCTTATTTTGCTTTATCTCACTAAAATCCTCTCATCTTTCTAAAAACTCTCATATACTAATATTCACCAAGTATTACTATAGTAGTAGTATATAGTGTAACTTTTCTTATTATTTAGTCAATAATAAGTTAAGTTTATTTGGGTTAGTCTTGGGTGCAATTTAAAGGAGATCTTCTAGTTTGGAGATTTTTGGAGGATCATGTATATAATAGCTCAAGAACAACAAGAAGGATTTCTTGTTGTGCCCATATCTTTTCCATTTCAATATGAGAAAATTTCTTCTTTTATATAAATGTCTTTATATTTGCATCATGTTACATAGATAATTAAATACTAAATTAACAATTAATTTAGTAACTAATTAGAGGAGTCTAATTAAGGTATATGGACTTTCATATTTTAGGCATTTTTATTAAGTTATAAGATAACCAATATAATCAAAAATTAAATTTTAAATTTGATTTGGACATAAATTTTTGTTTCATGCATACTTAATGACTTCAAAATGATTCTGATCAAATTTGGTGATTTTACGGATTTATTTGCTATTTATTATGATTTATGCCTTTTAAACCGAGTTAACATGCAAGTTTTGTGTTAAAAGTTAACTAAAAATAGTTTCATGTTGATTCTGACCATGAAATTTTAATATGATCTCACATAAAAGTCTTAAATAATATATGTATAATTTTGTGATTTTTAATTAAGTATAGCATGTTTTTTTATTTTTATGATATAAAAGTCGATAATGTGAGATTATAATGTTCATAAAATTGAAACGTTTTTTCTGGTCATGAAATTTTTTGGTAAATTTTACTTTTTGATCTTTATCATCTTGGTGAAGTTTAATAATTTTTTTTACTATTTTACTATATTTAATGGTTTTTATTTGATAAAACCGTTAAATACAAAGTTATTGTTCATAAAATTAATTCAAACTTTTTGGGCAAATATTTTTATTTTGGAGTTTCTGGAAATGTTCTAGAATGTACAAATTATTTTTGGTTTCAAATTTTTATGATGTTTAAATTTCATTTTGGGTTGATTTCATAAATGTTATGATTAAACCTCTATATTTAGCAAATAAGGTCAAATCAAACTAGTTAAATACAAAAAAAAATAGTGGGGACAAATTTTGTGTTCTAAATCAGATTAGATAATTAGTTTGAGCTTCAATACGATTTAAGTGTTGATTATTAATTATTAATAGTTAAAAACCAATAAAATCCATAAAACCGAGCTATAGAATGAGCATGACAAGTGCTAAGGGCGATTTTGGCATGATTTTTATAGCATTATAATTATGTTGTTTATGTTGAATGAATGAATGTAATTTATTCATTTTAATGCAAGTTGTGCTTAGTATGGCCTACATTATGTTTAATCGGTATTACCCGTAATGTAAGGGAATACCGATTCGGTTGTAATTTATTGCGATCTTGAATCACCGGTTTGTAATAATTAATAATTTAATTTTATAGAACAGATTTATAATAGGAATATGCTATGTATTCATTTGTATATTTGTAATTTTTTATTATGAAGACGGAGATTTCCGAAGTCTGTGTTGCAAAAGACGGTGCCATTTTGGAGCGTATTCCATGAAGAGGCAATGGACGAAGGAGTTGGTTTCCGATTTTTAATTATCTAGTTAATAATATTAGCTAGGTGGACATACTAGGATTTATTAATTGTTAATTTCTTGTTTATGTTTTCCGCTCATGCCAAAATCGCCAACATGCATTTTTATTTCTCGATTGTCAATTCAAAGTTATTTAAAAATTCGCCGAATTAGTTCACTTATAGGGAATTAATAACTAAATTGGCAAGACCTCTCACACAATTTAAAATAAATTGATATTTAGCCTTACCAATCAAAGCACCTATGAATCCCGTGTTCATTAGGACAACTACAACGTGGACCTTTTTACCTCGGGTAAGTAGGGTGATGCGATCACATTCCTAAATTGGGTTGGACTCAACGGGATAAGCGTGATCTCGGGACTAGGAGACGGGTTTAAATGAATTCCGTCGACCGAGAGTTCTAGGAGTAGAATTAGTCAAAAAGTTGACTTACCGTCTATTACATAAAGATGGCATAACATGTTCATTTTTATTTAAAATGCGGGTCTCAGAATCACTTATATAATTTCGTGAGGGGTCATTATATGAGTGACTTTTTTAAATTGTTTTTACAAGTAAAAAATTGTTTAAAACATTAAATGTTAATATTTTCTAATTTTGTTGTAGTAATTCAATTCGCAAATGGCAAACAATAAAAACAATACCATTCAACTTGGCAAAGACTTATGGTAAAGGTCAGTAATGGACAAATGCATCTTAAAACACGATGGATCTAATTTCGTCGAGTGGGGCAAACGATGAAGAGCGCGACGTTATCAGATAACGTCTTGCGCTACTTGACCGAAACCCCTCCCAATGAACCCGCCCCAAGGGCCACTAATGCAGCCAAGGCCGCCTATGAGGAGTATTTGAAAGTAGCAAATGACGTCAAGATGGTCTTGATATGGTCAATCTCCTCAAGTCTTAAGCAACAATACATCACCCTAGGAACATATGAGATATTCTTGAGGGTGACCTTGGCGCTTTCTCAATCACGCGACATATGCCAATACAATGCTATGAGATGAATTTTTGAAACCAAGCTAGACAAGGGCCAAATGGTTGGCCCACACGTGGTCAAGATGGTTGAGCATGTGGACCCCCTAGAGCGTCTAGGGGTTAAGATTCCAAAGAAGCTAGCGGTTGGCCGCATCCTTCACTCACTTCCTCACAAGTTTGCCCAAACTAGGGCGAACTATAACATGCATGGCATGGACAAGAGCTTTCATGAGCTTCATGCCCACCCACGTTGAAAGGGATATAGAGGCTAGTGGGAGTGAGAAAAGGGATGTTATTTCAACGATGTTGAAGAACTTAAGCCTTGGGGTTCAAAAGGGAAAGGGCAAAGCTAAGGCCCAATTTAAGAAACATGGGAAAGGAAAGGGCAAAGCTATAGTGTTTAGCAATGCCGAATGCTTTTATTGTAAATGCAAGGGACATTGGAAACGCACATGTCCCAAGTATTTGAAGGATAAGAAGGACATATGAGTGACACCGTCATGTATAATCCTCTCTTCTCTCTATATAATACATATTAACTATGCTTGCACTTCTACTTGGGTATTTGATACCGGATGTGGTTCTCATTTTTGTAATCATTTACAGGGGCTGAAGGACGTGCGAGCACTAGCCAAGGGTGAGGTAGACCAACGCATGGGGAATGGAGCAAGAGTAGCCGCCGTTTCCGTAGGAATTTATGTACTCACCTTAGCTAGTGCTCTTGAATTGTATCTAAATAATTGTTATTTTGTACCCTCCTTGACCAAGAACATTATCTCCATTTCCGTGCTTGACGCGGAGGGTTTTTCTTTTGTAATCAAGAACAATAGTTGTTCATTTTCTTTTAATGATGCGTTTTATGGTACAGCCGTCTGTGTTGGAGGTGATTATGTTCTAGATAATGTAAATGAAGTTTATCATGTAGATTGTCGTTTAGGTCATATAAACGAATGACGCATAAAGAGACTTGTTTCAACGAAACTTCTCAAACCATTAGATTACGAATCTTATGGTGTATGCGAAGCTTACCTTTTGGGAAAGATGACTCGTGCTCCTTTTACGGGAAAAGGGACACGAGCAAGCGAGGTATTAGGCCTTGTACATACCGATGTGTGTTGCCCAATGACTCACAATACTAGAGGTGCTTATAACTACTTCATTACCTTTACCGACGATTTGAGTAGATATGGATTTGTCTACTTAATGAGGCATAAGAGTGAAGCCTTTGAAAAGTTCTAACTGTTTCAACATGAAGTAGAAAACCAATTGAATAAGATGATTAAAACCCTACGATCCGATCGTGGTGGTGAAGATCTAAATAATGAATTTGATTCACACCTAAAAGATTGTGGTATAGTATCATAATGGACTCCTCCTGGCATACCTCAACTAAATGGTGTGTCCGAAAGGGGAAACCGAACTTTATTAGATATGGTTCGGTCCATGATGAGTCTCACAGCGTTTTCTGATTCCTTTTGGGGATTTGCTATCTTAAGCGCAATATTCTCACTAAATCGTAGCCCGACTAAAGCGGCAGACAAGACTCTATATGAGATAGGGAAAGGAAAGGCTCCTTATTTGTCATTTATGATAATTTGGGGTTGCGAGGCGTATATTCATGACAAGTCTAACGACAAATTTGCACCCCGATTCAAAAAATGTCTTTTTGTAGGGTATTCTAAGGAAACACATGGTTATTACTTCTACAACCGTCACGAGGACAAAGTGTTTGTGTCTCGTGATGCTGTTTTTCTAGAAAACGATATCGTTTGTAATAGACAAAGTGGGAGAATGTGACACCCTCAAATTTGCGGAAAGAAAAAAATAATTTAACTGAATAAAATATGAGAATACATAATAAGGGTGTCTTAAATACAAAGGTTCATAATGAAAAGGAAATAAAATTATACATAACAATTATACAAGACGGGAGACATATCTCCCGTATAAATACGGAAATAAAAGAGTGTATAATAATATATAATCTAAGAACCGAATATAGGTCCAAGGTAAATACTTCGCTCGCTAGCTCGTCAATGTACCCAATGTATGCATCACAAACCTGCCAACCGCATTAAATATAAACACGGAAGCCACAGTCAGTGGGGAGTAACTCCGAGTTCTCCCAGCCACGAAATGTCGAGTTTAATAAAACATGAATAACATAAAAGCAATGTATATGGAAAATACAAAACCTTAACATATATGATATGCTTTTCATGTTATGAAACAATTAACTAACATATAACCTAGCATATGAAAGCTATCATGTGAAACCGATAATAAACTATAACACGAGGTAGGGAAGCTGGTATGCTAGCTCAGAGGTTACCTTCAACATGGCCATGATACACTCAAACCCTAATCAACACGTAATCATGTGAATCAGTTAACAACCGGTAATCCAAACTCTATCAATCCTTAGCCGGCTTGCATCTCACCTTCTAAGAACTCATAGAATCATACAAACATGAAAGACCAATACTTCTACAAACAGGCATAAGTTCCTAGGACAGTCAATAGACGACTTCTGTAACTCGAGGCTATACCACAAGGTAGGAAAACATCCTAGTCCTAGACTGATCAGACCTAGCGACAACAGCTATTCTATTCCCCGTCTCATGACAAAACAGTACACAAGAATCTCTACTAGGCGACCCCCTAGACAGAGTTGGCTAGTACTTAAGTTGGCTCCATTCCCAAAGTGAAACTATTAGGCAGCCATGCCCCGACTGGGAGATAAGCCCCCCAGGCCGTGACACAAAAGCTATTAACCATGAACTATATACTCGTTAAAGATAGTACGGCCTATCGATGTCATGGTCCAAGCTACTCATTTAGAATTAGAATGGTCAAGACGCCATATACTCATAATTCTCTATGGGTACTTAGTCAACACGACATATATCATAAAATCAAACAGTCACGGAAAACTTCCTATCATGTGACTAATTGCATATAAAAATCATATTCAAATATCATATCGCCTCATATCTACTAAGGCTAATTCATTAATTAAATACCACCTTACTTGAAGACAAATCCCCGACCCGAGTCCCGCGACGGGTCATCAGTCAAAACGGGGCTGACTAGATCTTAGTTTGACCAAACCCGTTTGGTCAAACCAGCTAGAAACAGAGTCTTTACCAATTAGACTTAGACATAAAATCAACATATTCATTACATGTTATTTTATTAAAACTTCTAACATGTGAATTATTAAATCAAACGAAAAACCCGCTTGACTTAAAGGATATCATTTGAAACTACGATCTCGTATTATAATCTCTAACATGTGAGAAATAATAATTTTATGAAAAACCTTTTAATTAAATATTTTACTTATTAACATTTCTCACTTGCTAATTATTACAAAACGCGATAAAATAACAATAACTAAAAAACCGTCACAAGTCCAAAGAGGGACCCACGGGCTGATTTTGGGCCGAGACCAAACCGGACCTGGACTGGGCCCACGGGCCTGGTTTGGGCTGTTTTGATCAAAAATTCTAAATCCGTTTCTTACTATTTTCCCGCATGCTTAACATATTTAAAACCCGTCAAAACAACAACAAAACAATCAAACATCGACACAAAACCAACGGACCAAATCCGGACCAATCCAGACCGGCCTGGACCAGGCCTGAACCGGCCTGAACCAGGCCTGAACCGGCCGGTTTGGGCTGGTTTTTCCGGCCATTCTCCACGGTTCAAACAACCACAATTCCAAATTAATTCTAACATGTTTTTAATTAACAACATCCATTTTTAACAACCAATTTAACCATCAATCATACAAAAATCATGGTTATAAATAATTCATCTAAATATGTCAAGAACACTAACATATTAAAAATTCCATACAACATATAAATCATACTACTTATCATGTTACTACTAAAAATCATAAGTAACAATAATATGAACCAAAACAAAAGATGAACCAAAAACAAAAGATATGTGACATTATTTTCGTCGAGTAACTCGGAATCGTTACCTTAGCTAGTAAAATCAATTAGCACCAAAATAAGAAGTAAAGAAAAATAAGAAACCCGTCTTCTAATCTTCTCCTAAAATATACGAGTCACCAAACTCGTCTTCAAAATCTTCCCCTATAAGAAATGACAAGAAAAACATTATTAGAATTAAAAACTTGATTTTCCATAATTAAAGTGTTGAAAACAATTTTTTCAGAATTGAAAATAAACCGTACTTGAAGATGGAGAGCGAAGAGGAGATTCTAGAAATATAAGTTAGGACGGATTTGAATAAGAAAAGAAGGTTTTATGACGATTTTGCTCAAGAACGACGAAGAACGCTCAAGAACACCAATAACGATTTTGATTATATTAAAGAAAGTATTAAAAAGGTATTAAGTTGATTTAGTGTAAAATGAAAAGATAAGTGGTGAGTAATGTGGTGGTGTGTGCCGTGTAATATAGAGGAAAATAATGAGTCGGGTTTTGATTCTGTTGTTACGGAATTGACTCGGGTTTTATCATTATAATAAGGTAATTAATTAGATATTAAGTTAATTAAATCAAATATCTACATATTATGTTATTGTAATCAAAAGAAAGCAAAATGTCTAGCCCTATTAGAGGAAGAGGAGCCGTGTGGCTTGGTGATTGTCGGGTCTGTTTTGTAAACGATTTGCGTAATTTTCGTTGACGGATCGATAAAGTTATAAATATCTAAGATATTATTATTAGTTTAATAAAAAGAATGAAAATATCCTAAAGTGAGTGGAAAAAGGTGACATGGGCGTGTGACTCATGCCAAAGTCGAGTTTCGGGTTTTGTTTCGGGATTTAAGTGGGCTCGGGAATAGTTAAATGATGTTCGGGTTTAAACCGTAAAACCTTCTCTTAAATTCCGAATAAATTCAAAATAATTATATTAAATTATCATAAATTCAAATAAATCTTAATAAAAATAAATTAAATTTATTATTTTTTTGAAATAAAATTTCGGTCTTTAAATTTACGAGGTGAGTCGGAAAAGTCAACGAAAGTCAAAGTTGACTTAAAAACGGGATTCTCTTGGAATCTCGCAGAAATTCTATTTTTAAAAAACCTTAGTTTTGGGCGAAAATTTAATCCGTAAGAATTTTTACTAGAAAAATTGGGCACTTTTCGGGTTGTTACAATCACCCCTCCTTTTAAAAAGTTTCGCCCTCGAAACTTAGAAGAAGGACGTAACATATATGTAGGTCTATTTCAAAACTGTTAAAAATATACTTGTAATAAAAATATAGAGTCTTATCAATGGGGCGGAAGATTCTCGTCTGCAGTCAAGAATCTGATCGTCCAAGTCAAAGACTTTAAAAGATACATTTTCGCATCAATAAATGGGAAAACTAGTTATCGAACGTCTCCAATAACAAGTCTCAACACTTCTTGACGGTAAAACTACTTGAAATCATTAAAATATTTTCAAAAGCTTTTAGTTCAAAAATTTCATAGTAAAGGTAATAACTCTACTATCTATGCCTAAAATTTCTAACTAAAGCTTCTAATGATCTTCCTATAAGAAATGATATTCGATAGAAGGAACGGAATATTCAAAGAATAAATCGAATAGAAAGGAAGAAGAAAGAAGAAATTTACCTTAAGCAAAGAGCTCGGGATATTTAGCTAACATTTTAGCTTCGGGTTCCCAAGTTTCTGATTCGACGTTTCCCCAACGCCAAAGAATACGAACTAAGGGTACCACCTTGTTTCGGAGTTGTTTGTTAGCCCTTTCAAGTATACGAATCGGCCTTTCTTCCAAAGCCAAATTAGGTTCCACGTCCAACACTTCTTCTTGAATAATATGACTCGGATCACTGATATACTTCTTCAATTGCGAAACATGGAACACATCATGAACTTTACTCAAGTTCGGAGGTAATTCCAAACGATAAGCAACAGGACCAACTCTTTTAAGCACACGAAACGGTCCAATATATTTTGGACTCAACTTTCCCTTCACTCCAAACCGTTTTACTCCTTTCATTGGTGACACTTTAAGGAATACACGGTCATCAACATCAAATTCAAGTGGTCGTCGACGAACATCGGCATAGGATTTCTGTCTATCTTGAGCGGCTTTCATTCGCTCACGAATGACTTGAACTTGATCAATCGTTTCGGTCACTATGTCGGGACTCAACATATGATCATCCTGGACTTGATCCCAACAAACCGGACTACGGCACTTCCTACCGTATAAAGCCTCGTACGGTGACATCTTGATAGAAGCATGATAACTGTTTGCAACGGGAGTATGTGACCAAGCCAAGACACGAGCCATGACACGAGCTCAAGACAAGACACAAACTCAAGACAAGACTCAACATCAAAACAACAACCTACATTCAGACAACACCATGACCAGCTATGACAATGGTCTATTCAGTCCAAGCCACAACCACTTCAAGCCTGCTAAGACAACACCACCACAACCAGAACAAAGCCTAGCCATCCACTTCCCAAGACTAGGCCACAACAAAGCTCAGCCAACAGCCCCACAAACCCAACACAACAAAAACAGCCCCCAGCCAAAAACAGCCTATCACAGCCTTTCTAAACAAGGTCCATGGGGCCCCACACAATCAAACAAGCCTAACCCACCCTCAAACCTATGTCTTGGGAAGGTCCTCTACAACTTTCCCCAGGACTTCCCTCCCCAGAAACAAACACACAAAGAGTTAGCTTAGGGACAACTTCAGACTGTCCAGATTTCAGCCTTTTTTGCAGTAGTTAACATGTCACTATCAAACTTTCCTTTTATGATCAAACAAACTCGAGGGCCTTTTAGAAGGACCTTTGGCATCCATCCCACTTCAGTTGAGCTCAGGAATCAAGCTCAGAAGTCCACCCCTCCACCAGTTTCAACCCCAACAAACCCATTAAGGCAGATTGTCCTATTATAATTACTTTTCTGCTTTATCTACTTTATGTCAGTTTTTCCTGCAAGTTTGTATCTGTTATTTTGTTTCATGTTGTAAGCCTTTGTGGCCCTAGATATCTCCTAATGTCTGAGTTGTATCCTTGTTGCCTATATAAGGCCTTTACCTAATGAAATGCAAACCAGATTTGAAGTAAAACATAAAACTGAAACCTTGTTTCTGTTGCATCTCTTGGCTGTGTGCTTGAGACAACTTCCTTTGCTTTGTGCTGGGAAGTGAGCTTGGGTCCTTAGCTGTGTGCTGGGATCAAGGTTCAACCCTCAACCATTGGCTTTGTGCTTTGGTTAAGGTCCTATCCTTGTTCTTTAACAATCAATTCAAACAGAAACAGAGTACTTGCAAGTGTCTTGATCTTAGCTCAATTTGTCATTGGTTAGTTGTCTTTTCTGAATAGTTTCAGTGCAAATTGGTTATCAGAGCTTTGGTTTGTGAGTTCATCTACCTAACTACATAAAAAACACAAAATACAACCATGAGTGAAGAGAGAATCACAGGTCTTGAAAACACAGTTCAAGATCTTGTCAGAACTGTAATGGAGGTCTCTAGATCTGTCAATGAACTCTTTGAGGGCCAACAGAACAATGATACAAGGGGAGGCAGAGGTCGAGGAAGAGGAGCACCTTTCCCACAAGGTGGAGTAAGGAGGAGACAACCTGTAGATCAGTTTGAAATGTCAGATTCAGATGGCTCAGATCACAATCTTCTCAGACACCAAGACAAAGATCTCAAGGTAGAGATTCCTGACTTTCTAGGTAGCTTGAACCCTGATGATTTCTTAGATTGGCTAAGGTCTGTAGAAAGAGTCTTTGAGTTTAAAGGATACACTGATATAAAGGCTTTTAAGGTTGCTATCATGAAACTAAAAGGCTATGCCTCACTGTGGTATGAAAACATGAAAACCTTGAGGGTTAGGGAAGGAAAAGAACCTGTAAAGTCATGGCTCAAACTGAAAAAGAAAATGAGAGCTAAGTTTGTCTCTAGGGACTACACTCAAGACATGTTCATTAAGCTTACTCACCTAAAGCAAGACCAAAGACCTTTAGAGTCCTACCTAAGAGACTTTGAACAACTCACCTTGCAATGTGAGGTGGTTGAGAAATCTGAACAAAAGATAGCAAGGTTCTTAGAGGGGTTGGATGAAAGGATAGCTAGCAAAGTCAGGTTACAAAACATATACGCCTTTGAGGAAGCTGTCAACCTGTCTTTAAGGGTAGAAAAATTGGGAAAAGGAAAGGCCAGTGTTTCTAAGACACCTTCCAGAACCCCCACCTTCAAACCTTTTGTAGGAGTTAAGATAGGAGAACCTGTGGTTCCTGTTAAGACTCCTTTCAACCTTGATAAAGGCAAGGCTGTTGAGGCAGGCCAAATGAAGACTACCCCTCTCAAAAAGTGCTTTCAATGTCAAGGGTATGGACATTTTGCTAGAGAATGTCCATCTAAAAGGGCTCTGAGTACCCTAGAAGTAATCCATTGGGGAGATGATGAAGTGTTGGTCTGTGATGAAGAGATGGCAGAGCCTGAGGTAGAGGCTAGTGAGGAGTTGATAGAGCCTGATGCAGGGTTAAGTTTGGTAACATGGAGGGTAATGCATACTCAACCACAACCTTTGGAAGAGGACCAAAGACACCAGATCTTTAGGACCATATGTACCATCAAGGGTAGAGTATGTAACCTCATTATTGATGGGGGAAGCTGCACTAATGTGGCCTCCAAAACACTGATAGACAAGCTAGCTCTACCCACCAAAGACCACCCCCTACCTTACAAACTCAGATGGCTAAACAAAGGGGCGGAGATCAAGGTGGATAAACAATGTGTTATACCTTTCTCAATTGGTAAAGGGTATGTGGATGAGAGTCTTTGTGATGTTCTACCTATGGATGCATGTCACCTTCTGCTTGGTAGACCATGGGAGTTTGATAGGGATGCCATACACCATGGGAGAGACAACACTTACACCTTCAAGTATGGGAAGAAGAAGATCACCCTAGCACCTTTACCACCTGCTTTAAAGATCAACCCAAACCCCATGAGTGAGGCTTCCAAAGAAGTCATGTTGATAAGTGAATCAGAAATAGCACAAGAGCTAAGGGAGCTACAACCTGTATACATATTGCTAGTCAAGGAGACTGGGATGAGTATCATTGATATCCCTGAAGAGGTCAAATCTATCCTAGAAAGTTATGGTGATGTCTTCCCTACTGAGCTTCCTAGTGGACTGCCACCACTTAGAGGGATAGAGCACCACATTGACCTAGTGCCTGGAGCTATCTTACCCAACAAGCCAGCCTACATGAGTGACCCTAAGGCTACACAACAGCTCCAACTTCAAGTAGGTGAACTACTCAACAAGGGCTATGTCAGAGAGTCCCTCAGTCCTTGTGCTGTACCAGCCTTGCTTGTGCCAAAGAAGGATGGGACTTGGCGTATGTGTATTGACAGTAGGGCCATCAACAACATTACCATCAAGTATAGGTTTCCCATACCTAGACTTAATGATCTTCTGGATGAGCTAAGTGGGGCTCAAGTGTTCACTAAGATTGATCTGAGGCAGGGCTACCACCAAGTGAGGATAAGAGCAGGGGATGAATGGAAGACAGCTTTCAAGACTACACATGGGCTCTATGAATGGCTGGTGATGCCTTTTGGGTTGTCTAATGCCCCTAGCACCTTCATGAGGTTGATGACAGAGGTCCTAAGGCCTTACTTAGGCAAGTGTGTAGTGGTTTACTTTGATGATATTCTTATTTACAGTTCACCTAAGGGAGAACATTTGCAACATCTGAAGTTGTTGTTTGAGGTCCTAAGAGAAAACAAGTTGTATGGCAAGCTAGAGAAGTGCACCTTCATGCAGCCTGAGGTTTACTTCCTTGGGTTCATCATCTCTAAGAAGGGGGTAGCAGTTGATCCTGAGAAAGTGCAAGCAATCAAGGAATGGCCCATTCCCCAAACTGTTACTGATGTAAGAAGTTTCCATGGATTGGCATCTTTCTATAGGAGGTGCATACAAGGGTTTAGTTCAATCATGGCCCCTATTACTGAGTGCATGAAGAAGGGAGAGTTCAAGTGGAATGAGAAGGCTGAAAGGTCCTTCAATCTGATCACAGAGCTATTGTGCAAGTCTCCAATATTGGTTCTACCAGACTTTAACAAACTCTTTGAGGTAGAGTGTGATGCCAGTGGTCTTGGCATAGGAGCTGTGCTTACTCAAGAAAAGAAACCTGTGGCATACTTTAGGGAGAAGCTAAATGGGGCCAAGCTTAACTATTCCACATATGACAAGGAATTCTATGCCATTGTGAGGGCATTGAATCATTGGGGACACTACTTGAAGCCTAAGCCTTTTGTGCTTCATTCTGATCATGAGGCTCTCAAATACATCAATGGACAACACAAACTCAACCTCAGGCATGCCAAATGGGTAGAGTTCTTGCAATCCTTCTCATTCTCCAGCAAGTACATCGAAGGTAAGAACAATGTTGTAGCTGATGCATTGTCTAGAAGGTCTGTAATGTTGACCTTCATGGAGCAAAGGGTGTTGGGGTTTGAATTTATGAAAGAGCTCTATCAAGAGGACCCAGACTTCACGCATGAATGGGAGGTACACCAAGAAGGGCAAGTCAAGAAAGGGAGCAAGTACACAGCTCAAGAAGGATACTTATTCTATGGAAACAAACTGTGTGTGCCTAAGGGACCTTATAGGGGACTACTGGTCAAAG
>JAIUZE010075428.1:0-44847 GCA_022085475.1 Heliosperma pusillum
TTCTTTTTGAAATCCCTACCCAACCATAGTAGACAAGTAGACAAGAAAAACATGCAACTGCGACTGTCCCGATAAGGTAGGCAAGTTCTAGGAATGTAGCTATTAGATAGGTTATGAAACAGGCTACAAAGGCTCAAATGGGCTAAACATAGAGAACTCAATAATAAGTGTATAAAATCAAGTCTTTTTGGCTATGTGAGGCTTATTTGAACAAAAAGAACCACCTTTCCTCATGCACTTATCAAACGAACGCGTATAGTATCGAGAAACGAATGTCACACTTATGCAATTTGATGTTACACATTCCACAAGGAGTACCACACTCAAGCCTAAAAACAATGAGACCAGTTTATTGATGTTCCTGGCCTAGGAAGCTCTAAAGACCTCAGAATTTTATGTGGTTTACCAACAAAAATTGCCAAATCTAATTAGCATAAGGTATGTCAAAAACGGTCAAGACTTGTACTATGAGCTTTTGTTTTCAAAAATAGTAAGTCAAAACAATGTACATGGATAACTTATTTGGGATTCAAATGCAGAAACAATGCAAATTATCATCATTGTAATTCAATTCACCAAGACTCGACCTAATAAAATAAAAACATGTTTTTGGATTTTGTAAATTTTTCAATTTTTATGGATTTTTTTCTTTTTAAATAAACTAAACACACAACTGAAATAAAGATTCTCCCCCAAACCTAAATGTCACAGTGTCCTCATTGTGACGCTAACAACACAACATTACACAATCAACCAACAACAGCAACCTAAAGGACACTACTAACAAAAGGGAAAAGGGAAAATAGCTAAAAGAAAATACAATAGAAGAAAGTATAAGGATAGATAATACCAGTAATTGAGAGAATAAGGGTGAGGTAGTGAAGAACAAGGGCGAAATAAGAAGAGGAATGAAGAGAAAATTGGTGAAAACTGGCTTTTTAAGCTTCGGGCAGGTTCGAACTGACCGACTCGATCGAGCAAGAGGAGCTTGCTCGATCGAGCAACCTAAATTTTCAAGTTGTTTCGTCTTTGCTCGAGTGGCTGATTATTGGTATGCGCAAAAACTCGATCGAGCAGGTGTGAGCTCGGTCGAGCAACCCATAACTTCAAGTCGTTCACTTTTGCTCTTCCTTTCTTCTTTCTTTCTTTTCTTTTCTTTTCCTTCTTCATTATTAAAGCGACTTCCAATTATATTAGCTGCAAACACTTAATAGAATTGTTAGATCGCTCCCTCACCGCACTCAAGAAAGCACCACTATATTAACTATCCAAACTAAATATAATTTAACTATGACATCGATAATTAAGCTAATCGAAATGAAATTTACAAATTAATTACAAGTAAATGCCGGGTTGCCTCCCGGTTAGCGCTGGTTTATATCAGTCCCGCACGACCGTGTTACCTCAAAGTCATGGTGGTTGATCAAGAGTGAAAAGGTCCACGGCCTCTCTCACTCCTATAAATGCTCTATCGTAATGGGTCTTTAAGCGTTGACCATTGACTTTGAACATTCCGCCCTTGCCGGTTTGTAGCGTAACCGACTCAAACTTGCTCACCTTGATTTTTGTGAATGGTCTCGACCATATGGACTTGAGTTTACTCCGTGAGCTTCCAGCTTCAGCACTCCTGGAATTTAAGGCGATCTCCAGAGGATCCCTATCCAAACGCAAAGGGGGACAATCATTAATAGTTAAATCCACAATATCGACCCTATGACATGTCTCTTCTAGTAGGGGGTGTTTCATTGCCTTATCTAGGTTGAAAGTGATAGTGTCATCCCCCACTGTTAGTGTAAGTCTCCCATTCTTAACATCTATAACCGCCCCCGCAGTATGGAGGAATGGTCGTCCCAAGATGATAGGAATTTGGGTGTCTTCAGCCATATCTAAGACAACAAAGTCAACTGGTATGAAAAACTTCCCTACTCTAACCGGTACGTCTTCTAAAATCCCCAAAGGGTGTTTAATAGAACGGTCGGCCATTTGTAAGGTCATGTTTGTAACAGTAAGTTGACCCATATTTAACTTTTTGCATATAGAATATGGCATTACACTAACACTAGCCCCTAAAGCACAAAGGGCTTTATCTATTGCTAAGCGACCTATATTACAAGGAATAGAAAAACTCCCTGGATCCTTTAGCTTAGGTGGTGATTTGGATTGCAAAACAGCACTGCATTCCTCAGTAAATACAACCGTCTCCACTTCATTAAAGGACCGCTTCCTTGTCAATATATCCTTTAGAAACTTTGCATAGGCCGGCACTTGAGTGATCAACTCGGTAAATGGTACACTCACTTGTAAATTCTTCACTACCTCCATACACCTCCCAAACTGTTTATCGAGCTTTGATTTATGTAGGCGTTGAGGAAAAGGAAGTTTAATTACAATGGGCTCGGCTTCTTTGGCTTTGGAAGATGAATTAGAAGGCTTTTCATCCTGATCAGGGGTTGCTCGATCGAGCAGAGGGCTTGCTCGATCGAGTTTTGGTGTACTGTAACTTTCAGAAACTTCCCGAGACAAATTTGGGCAGATTTTCTGGGTTGCTCGATCGAGCAAGGGGGTGCTGCTCGATCGAGCAACCTCTGTTTCAGCCTTATTTTTGCCTTTTTTCGAACTTTGATCCGCAACTTCCAAGCTTTCATTGGTTGCATCCCTTATCATTTCAGGGCCTTTGTAATGTGTTCCACTCCTCAAGGTGATGGCATTGACTTGCTCATGTGGAGGGTGTCCTTGAGGAGGAAGATTACCCGGTTGTTTATGTGGATTTTGAATTGCCAATTGGGCAATTTGAGTGTCAACCATCTTATTATGAGCTATCAACTGTGAGATCTGAGCATCTTGCTTTTGTTGGATCATAAGACTCTGCTGCAACATGGCTTTCAGCTCCGCCATATCATTACTTGGAGGTGGTGGAGGTGGAGGTTGTTGGAAGTTTTGGCCACTTTGATTTGAACGGTTAAAGTTACCTTGGAAATTGCGATTCTGAGGAATCACATAAGAGGAACCTTGTTGCTGATGTGGCGGTGGGGTAGGATTAAGAACATTCTGACTTCGGTAGGATAGATTGGGATGCTATTTTGTCCTTTCATTGTAAAAATTGGAGTAAGGTGTACCTTGCTTAAAAGATTGAAAGGCAAGGACTTGCTCAACCGTACTCATACATTCCACTGCAGTATGCCCCATAGTACCACATCGTTCACAGGTTGGCTCTTGTTGAACCATGACATGAACCGTTTGCTTATTTTCCAAGGACTTTGTAGTTTGTAACTCGGCAATTTTGGCAGTTAATGCCTCCAACTGAGCTGCAACTGCATTATCCGTACCTCCTCTCCTCACATTACCCCTAGGATTCCCATACTCAGCAGTGTGAGTAGCCATCTCATCAATTAGCTTCCAAGCATTGGCATCAGTAGTGTTATTTTGGAATCTCCCATTGGCAGCAGAATCCAACAAATTCCTCTGATCATCATATAACCCATTATAAAATTGGTTGCATAAGAACCAAGTATCAAAACCATGATGTGGAACAGACTTGACAAGCTTTTTGAAGCGAACCCAGGCCTCATTAAAGTTCTCATTGGGACCTTGTTTGAAACTTGTGATTTGACTTCGAATGACATTGGTTTTCTGTGTCGGAAAATATCTTTTGTAGAATGCAAGAGCCAAAGAATTCCAATCGGTGATGCCAAGTGCAGCCATATCTAACTCACTCAACCAATCTTCTGCCCCGTCTCGTAATGAAAAGGGAAACAACACCAACTTGATCTGATCTTGTGTCACCCCACCCGTCAAAGGAATAGAGCAGCAATAGTTAGTGAATTTCTCCATATGCTTAGCAGGATCCTCAGTAGGGCTCCCTCCAAACATATTTCGCTCCACCAAAGAGATATAAGATGGACGAATCTCAAAAGTACTATTACCCGTAGTAGGGAGTTGAAATCCCTTGGGAATAGATGCAACGGTAGGCTCCGAATGGCTGGCTAGAGTAGGCATGGTTGTAGTAGGTGCAGAAATAGGTGTATCCTCTTCTAAGGATGGTTTTTCTGCGACGAATTCGGCGTAAACTGTTTCAAGCGTACTCAAGTCTTCCGCTTCTTGAATTTCCTTCCAAAAGTTTCGTCTAGACCGGAGAGTCTTCTCTGGTTCGGAATCGTAGGGCACGAGAACGGACCTAGAACACCTGGGCATAAACAAAAACTAAAGAAAAGGATGAGAACGGTCTCAAGGAACTTAGGTTCCCTGAGACGAAAAAGACAAACTAAGTAGAAACAAACAGAAAACTGTTGCCTCCCCGGCAACGGCGCCAAATTTGATAAGGGTAAAGTCGCGTTACCTTAATCAAAGTAAAACCTAATTCACTACTAACTAATAGTCAGCGGTAAGCAAGGTATCGAATCCACAGGGAGGCGGTAGTATTCTAATCTGCTAAACTAGGTTTGTCTCTAAAGTAACAATTTCTGGGTTTGAGATTTGAGTTCTAAGCTAAAAGCAGTTAATAACAACAAATAAAGTAAACAATAACAACTTATACTAATAACAACTAATAATAAGCAACAACTAGTAATAAGCAATAACAAACTAATAAGGTTGAAAACAATGAGATTAAAAGTCTAGGGTCACAGGTTCACTAGGATTATTATTCAGGGATAGGGAGTAATCAATTATCATGCAATAAAGCTATCTAAGGTCACAAGATCAGTCGATTCAATTATGCCCTTTAGATCTACGATTAACATGCGATCGCTATCATTAAACGAGTTCTATTCAATTATCGTAGCCTATCTTAGTCTTAACCTGGTCGGTGTCAATCCTAATTTGCAAGACTAGTTAATTAATCCTGGCCAGTAATCAAACAACTAGATTTAAAACGATAATCAAACGATAACCATGCAATTGCAATTCAATTAATTAATCTACCCCTTCTAACAATCCTAGATCCCCTTCCAACCCTAGAAAGGAATTTAGCTACTCATAACGATATAAACAACAACAATAATAATTAAAGTAAACATAATTAATAACTATGAAAGGATGAACAAAGAACAATTAAGAACAAGAAGACAATTAAATAAATAACTAAGAAAGATTGAAGAATACCGATTACAAGATGAACTAAAGACAATCGTCTTTGATGAAATAAATCCGGAGGCAAGCAAACTAAACTAGGGTTTATGATTTAAAGCCTAAGAGTATTAAAAAGCATCAGAAAGCATATGAGACGAGCTTTCTTTTTATATTACAAAAGATCCTACTAATTAGGTTAAAATTAAGGAAAACTCGAAAAAGCGCCGAAATACTAACTTGCTCGATCGAGCAAGGCCTTCTGCTCGATCGAGCAAGACCTGATACCGACTCGATCGAGCACTTGTAGACTGCTCGATCAAGCAGACTTCATTTTAGCTCGTTTCTTCCTCTTTTCTTCATTTCTTCTCTTTTCTTCCTCGATTCCCGTGCCTAGCTTCTACGATCCAACTCCGCCATGCTCCATATCTACTCGAAAAGCTCCAAATGCATCCAATCTGCATTAAAACATAACAAAAGCGGCAGAATCTATATTCTAGCTAAAATAGCATAGAAATAAGCAAGGAAAGACGGTAAATCGAGTAAAATGAGTCTAAGGGAGGCATAAAATATGTATATAAATAATAATCATCAATGACAATTACTAATTCTGAACTTGTTTGTGATGCAGAATAAGATCATGTCAAAGAAGTCTCAGCTTCAAACTCAAGGAGTCGAAAACATTGACAATAATGAGATCTATTATGACGAGACTGGATTTGACGAGAAAGGAAGATGCTACGGATTGGGACCAGCGGCGAATTATTTGTTTGACCATCATAGGCACTCTGTTGCTACCTCAAACCCGACTCAGGGCAACCCAAGTTTGGCTACTAAGCTGTCAAAGGAGAATGCTGCACTTAGACAAGAGCGCGACGAGCAGGCTCGAAGGATTGCAGCTATAGAAGAGTACTTGAGTCAGGTTGCAAGAAATTCTACTCAAAACTGCAGAACTAGAGGTCCTAACCAGGGTCGAGACGACTTTGATGATGATGGCGGCGATAATGCTAGGTCCAACCCATTCACCCCTTTCCCTCCTTTCCCTCCAATCACTCCACTGACTTGAGTGATTAGTTAACTATTTGGTACTTTGAACCTTTTATTTGTAAGACTTTAATTACTTTTATGATATAAAATCAAAACTTTCTTCGGTTTTGTGTTACATTAGTAACTTTGTTGGACGCGTAACTGCTGGAAAACTTCTGTAATTTGCAGGTTTTCTGTCGTTTTAACGCGTATAGAGGGGATGCAGGAAACAGCCAGGTCCTGGAAAATACAGGCCTTATTGCGACGGAATTTCCGTCGCAAAAATTGACTGACTTACAGCCAAGTCAAGCATAAAGTCAACCTTTGTGACGGATAGTCAAGTGTTTGCGACGGAAATTCCGTCGCAACTGCTGACTTTATGTTTGGCTTGGCTGTACAGGTGGCAGTCAAGTCTAACAAGCAGTAAACAGTTGCGACGGAAAGTCCAGTTTTTGCGACGGAAAGTCCGTCGCAACAGTTGACTTTATGTTTGACTTGGCTGTACAGGTGGCAGTCAAGTCAAACATTCAGTCAACAGTTGCGACGGACTTGCCGTCGCAAAAATTGGACTATCCATCGCAAAATGTTGCGACGGATTAATCAGTCGCTATTACTACTGTTTGCGACGAAAATAAGCGACGGACACTATCCGTCGCAAATCCGTCGCAAATCAGTCTTTAGCGACGGAAATTCCCTATATAGCGACGGAATAATCCGTCGCAAAACGAACTTTATTTTGTAGTGGATACTTCTACCTCCCTCACGAGTATGAGTACAAAATTGTTTGTGGCTCATAAGGCTATCTTTAAAGAAAATAGTTGTATTTTTCTAAAGATAGAGTGGGAGAAAATAAGGCACAACGAAAAACTAGTTAGGAACTAGTGAGAAAACCAAAAGAAAATGTTCTTAGGTTAGACTCAAGACTAGTGAGGAGATCAAAAGAAAGCGTTCTTAGGTGAATCCTTAGACTAGTGACGAGACCAAAAGAAAATGTTCTTGAAATAATAAGATTATGATCTATGAAGTGGAAATACCTAGAAATTTTAAAATTTGATTTTCTAACATAAGAGACTTATGAAACTAAATGGAATCTATCCAAAGAAAATGTTTTATTTGGAATTGTCC
Source organism: Heliosperma pusillum (assembly GCA_022085475.1). Taxonomy (NCBI): domain Eukaryota; kingdom Viridiplantae; phylum Streptophyta; class Magnoliopsida; order Caryophyllales; family Caryophyllaceae; genus Heliosperma; species Heliosperma pusillum. The sequence goes on from JAIUZE010075428.1 coordinate 7,216, forward strand.
CATTATAGTTTCATGGATAGACATGTAGATGTCTTCAGAAGCTAAGTTAATGCGTAACTATGCTTAGATCCAAATCATCAGTGCAATACCTCATAGTAGGTGTGTACAAGATACACAACAAAACCACATGTCCAAATAGGGATTTGGAATAAGATGTGTACATGACACAAGCCTATGGTATGTATCTACCTAGAGGTTATGATGATTTTTCTATTATAAGATATAAGAAGTTTACACTCGAATTGTCGAAGTATCATGTATAGACATGAAGTTAAGTGGGAGTTAATGTCATGTATAGAAATGATGTTAAGTGGGAGTTAAAGTCATGTAAAGACATGAAGTTCAGTGGGAGAAATTGTTTTCCACGTGAATGACGAATCACTCATTGTAAGTGACGTATTCACATTACCTTTTTAAAAGAAATCGTTGGATTTTAATGTTGGATGAAAGAGGGCAACATGTATACTAAAATCAAAATCTATTGTGGAATAGAAGATTTTAGCTTGGCATTTAAAAGGTATCTTATATCGATAAGATCCTTAATCTATTGAACAAGTTAAATAGGTTATTTATGTTGATAAAAGTGGGATCACTATGAGAGGGTCATAGTCATCCACTGAACCTAAGAGTTGTTGATCACATGAGACCAATCATGTATGCCATTACATACATGTACCTAAATATATTGTATGCTGGGAGCATGACAAGCCAATAACAAATCAATCCACATGAGTGTCATTGGATAGCCTACAAGAACATCCATAGAGTTCTCAAGGAGGACTAGGGATTCATTCTTGTGTTTGGTAGAGATAATTGGGATATGTGGTAAAGGTTACACAAACCCAAATTTCCAAACTTATAAGGATTTATCGAAATCCTAGGCATACTTTTGTTAGAAAAGAAGCGAATATCTAAAAGGATGATTGAAGAGTCAATCATTGTAAATTCTCCAAATATAGACCTAGTACATTATGATGAGGATAAGGTGGTTTAGAAGGAGCTAATGGTAGATCCTTTCACCTAAATACCTATCAGTTATCATGATAACGAGTGGGAGCATCTTTCAAGTTAAAGAGCCCAACACTAGATAGAGATCTAGACATGTAAATAGATGAATTCATGTTATTAGGAATAACGTTGGATGGAAGGAAAAACAATTTACAAGGTTGGAATAAATGAATATATGGTATATTCACTACCCAAGCCTTTATTGCATTAAATAAGATCGTCATGAATTGTCATGGACGTAATAAACTTTAGATTATATGATATGAAGCAATAACATTGTGTTGATTGTTCATATATGATAATCACATTTATCGTTTGAGTTTCTAAAACTCGTCTTGTGCTTTGTTATATCCAAATGGGTTGTAGAGACAATTTTGAACCCCATTAAAGTGGACTGTATTAACATAGCATTGACCCATAGTCACTTATATGAGGTGACATCTCGAAGTGACTAGATTGTGGTGCGATTGATGGCAAGTTCAAGTGTCATAGGGTCATAGGGATGACCAATCGATCACATAGGCAGACTGTATGAGACACTCTGTCGGGAAGTGACCGCTTATTGAGTTCTGACAACTCATATAGCCTGGTCGTGGCAAGAGCTACAAGTATTCTTACTGAGTCAATTCTTTGACTAAAGACTGTTCGCCTAAGGTGGCACAATTTCAGAATGACTTTGATTTATGCTATACGACCTTCGTAACTAGGGTCAAATGAGCATCTTTTGGGTCATGATGAGCTGTGGCTATTCGAAGGGAATAGTGCGATAGGAATTGTCCACCCCTTGTCAGGGTTGTTTAAAAATCTCAAGGCCACTCGAGGAGGAGTGAGCTGAAAATGCGTGGCCACGCTCGGAAGGCATCTATGGTAGATAATTCCGGTCAGACAGTTACTCTCGAGATCGAGGAAACCACTCATGATATGATCAAATGCAAGTACGACCTGCAAGACACCTTGCATTGAGTGAGAGATTGTAATAGGACAAGAGAATTGGTAACGCTCACTTGTCTCGGATAAGTGAGAGATTGTTGGAGTAAGTGTCCTCAACAATAGTGCGATTACATAATTAAATCTCAATAATAAGAACACTAAGGGATGATAGATATTATAGTCAACTGGTCAACATTAATCGGTAACGATTGGCTTGCTAGAGTTTGACGTTACTGTCGTATGACGGTGGTGATCAGTTGATCCCTTAAGGTCACACCTATAGGACCATTACCATAATTGTAAAGTTAATTAATTGTATATCGATACAGATTAATTAATCCTTAAAAATGAACAAATTTTATTTGTAAGTGAAAATTTATGTCTTACTGTAATAAGATTAAATAAGACGCAATTTTTGTAATTAAAATGTTATATTACTAAAATTGATTATTGTTTATGAAACAATTTGAGATAAGAATGATTAGTTGATTATAATTACAAAGGGTTGTAGATTATATCAACTGGACTTAATGTGACCCATTTTATATATGTAATTATGAATTACTATTTATTTTGTTGCATAATGTGAAATAATATTTAATTTGTTAAATATACATTTATTTATCCTAATGACATGTGACATGGTACATGACATACCACATTACAAGTGACAAAATTAAAAAGATAAAATGGAGTCCATTTTATGTGGGTGTGCCGTTTTTGGGCATTATTTAGGTAAATATGATTATTTTTAATTGTTAAAAACATCATCATAACATCTACATGCCGAGACCTTGGCCTAAAATTTTGATAAGAACAAAAGTTAAGCATGCTTGGGGCTCCCCAAGACATGCATGCCGGCTCACCCAACCCCACAACCCTATGAGAATAAGTTCTCATTTTTGCAAAAGAAGATCATTTTTAATAAAAATCTCCTTATCTCACTAACATCTCTCGTAAAAGAATTTATGAGTATTTTGTTCTAAAGTCTTAAATCTTCAATACATGTTACTATTGTAGTAATATTATCAAGATTAGATTTTCTTTTAAGGTCACTAATAATATTTCTAGTAAAAAGTATTATTGGTATTAAGGGATAGTCTTGGGTGCAATCAAAAGGAGAGTTTCTACTATTGAAACTAGGAGTTCATCCTCAACATGTAAGCTCAAGAACAAAGTAGGAAGGAGTCCTATTTTGTGCCCAAATTTGTTATAAGATCAATGTAAGGAAAAGTTTCTTCTTATCTTTGTATTTTTGTTATGCATGCATAAGATCTTTATAGCTTATGAGTAAACTAATTGTATCATGATATTAGAAATGTCTAATATCTAGTTTATGAAACTTACAGGGGTGAGGGGAGGGGGAACACACCTGGGTTGCATACAAGGCCGGCGACATAGAGAAGGGAGATCAACGGAGGAGGGGACAACGGAGAACCCGACAATCCACCAACGAAACCACAAACCCGGTTGATCGAACGGCCCCGGCGAAACCGTAATGATGTCAGATTAGAAGGTCACAAAAGGAGGAGAACGATTCGCCGGAGATAGGCCAAGGGATGGACCCATCTCTGGGGAAAGAGTAGAGGGAGAAAGAGGAGGTAGTGTGTGGAAGGCGGAGGCAGCAGCTCAAAGTAGGGTTTCTGTTTTTGTTTTTGTTTAGAGAGAAGGTGGAGGGTTCCTCTCTCTAAGTAGGCAAAAGCGGAATTTTGAGACTAAGAGCTCTTTGATATAAAGAATGGTTATTGACAATTGGATGTCTGCAGTGTACCGCTAACATATATGGAGTATATTTTATTATGGAGTAGTAATTTATACTTTCCCCATTTCAAGTATTTATTTATTTTCGATCAAAATACCTATCAAAATATTTAGTAGAATGCTTACTGCCAACATCATCAAATTCCGACGAGTGAAAAGTTTCATTTGTGCATTCCATTACCCCAGAGCTAGTGTCAGTGCCAATACCGACTTGGTCACAACTTAAATCTGGAGACGACGATGAATTTGTACTGCAAGAAAGATCTTCCACCTCACTATGAAAAACAAAGTCGTCTACGACTTTACGGCTGGAAACATTATTTTTCCCTTTCTTCTTAACGGCCAATGGGTCAAATTGCAAAGCGACCCGCTTTCCATTAAGGTTATGGGCTAAAAGGGCGACTATAGAATGGATTTCTCTGTTAACATCCTTATTACCCGGGTCAATTTTCAAGGCGTACTCAAAGTCTTCAAGAGCTTTTGGTAGTGAGTTCAAATTCTTGGAAGCTAAGCCTCGATTATAGCTTTATTGCTTCTTTGTGGTCTTAAAATTAAAAATCTTTTCTTCAACCTCCTTTGGCCTGCGGAATTTGATTCGAGCCTTCGCTGGGTAGATGATGCTTCTGAAATTCAAAAACAAAGCTCAGTTGGTGATGACAAAGTTAGTACCGGTCTTGCGCTTTCCATGGCAGGTTTCTTTCCTTTTTCCAGGTTTAGTTTCCTTTTCAATCTCTTATCGACTCCACCAGCGGATTTTAGGTGGCCGGTTGTTTGGCCATCAGATCATTTTTATCTTCCTTGCTGTTGAGGGTTATTCGTACATCTAATCGCTCAATTTTAATTGACTATCTCTCTGAGCAAGTATGAGCATTTGCGTAAGTTCAGTTTTGATATGTCGAATTTGCAATCCCGCGAATTCAATCTTCGTGCTTTGACAAGAGTTCAGTTTAGGTGGCCGTGTTCAGGTTTTAGGTTTGCTCTTGGAGCCGATTGCCAGGGCTTTGTTCTTTGTTCAAGGGTGGATATGATAATCTAATTTCCCTTGAACCATTATGTTTTCCTTTTGACACGATGTTGAGCGTCGATGATATATCCGTTCATGGATGTGATCTTAGGCTAGACTTGTTTATGCTGAGTTTGGTTATTGTGAAGAATGGTGATCTTGGTCTTTCTGGTTGATAGACTATGAATTTCCTTGAGTCTGGTAACCTTGGTTGGAGGTTGTTGCGTTCCTTGATTGAAGGGCGTGTTTGTTGGTGGTTCGGTTGGGTTGGCGCCGTGGCGGTTATGCCGTTGTAGTAGTCTCCTTAACTTCCGTGTTAAGCATTCTCTCGTGTTAAGCTTTGTTAACTTTTTCCTTTTTGTTCTTTAGTTTTCTCTTTAAGCCTTCGGTTTGCTTTTCCGGTTTCCATGGATTATCAATTACTTTTGATTAGTCTTAGTGAGTTTTTTTAGACTGTGATGACTTTGAGGACGAGCATTTACTTGGGTGGATCATGAGCATGGGGGAGCCATCTGTTTTCGGCATTCACAAGATAAAAGAACGGGGCAATTCCTTTTTCAAAGAAGGGAATTTTTCTCTAGCTATCACTTTTTACAAATTTGCCCTTAACCTTTTCTGCTTCGTGGGCTTCTCATCGACTTCTTATGATTTGCAGTCATCCTCTTCCCTAGCCCTTTCACTTGTCCTTAACCTTGCTGCATGTGAATTGAAACTATCGCATTATACTCAAGTTTGTAGTTACTGTAACTTGGTTTTAAAACTTGATTCTTGCAATGTGAAGGCCCTCTATCGTAGAGGGCTAGCGTTTTCGCAGAAAAATCTTCTTACGGATGCTTTGATGGATTTTGAGCATGCCCTACAACTAGATCCGAACAATAAAGATGCCAAACGTGAACTTGTTGTAGTGGTAGATAGACTGTTGGTGAATCCTAATGGGAAAAGAGTTGCTTCTCCTTTCGACCCATTGGGTTTTTCGAACAAAGGTAAGAAACCCCTTTTTTCGAATGATATGATTGATAAGTGTGAGGTTGCATCCTGTAGTAGTCTGCAACTAGACGACAACACGGTTGGTATTGTGGCCGATAATGATCAGGGTGCCGTTAATAGTAGTACTTGTAGTACCATGGATCTTGAAGAGTTTCGTGAAGTTGAACCATTGTTTCCTCCTGAGGTTAAATGTGATACCTCTGGTACTTCTTCAACCTTTCCCACAAGTTTTTCCTTTTCGCACAAAAAACATGCTCACAACAAATTAAACCTCTCCTCACAAGGTTACGAAGATTTACTTCAAGGGAAAAATTTGGAATTCTTTCACCAAAGATCCATGTCTTTCATGAGGGTCCGCCCCCTCATTTCTAAAACCATCCAGACGGGAACTCCCCTGAATGAATTTTCAGGGCAAGCAGAAGTTCCCCTTACTTCTCCAGCACCTAGGGAGCAGTCTCAACATCATGTCGACGTCCTCAAGACTAATATTGTGATTCAGGAGGACGAGATTTTCCAAATTGATAAAAAGAAGCGAATATTATCGGGATCAGCTCAAGTCAGTAAAGTTTCTGCCGTTCAGTTTCAATTTGTTGCAGTTAAGGAAAGTAGGACCAAGAGTTTTGGACGTAAGGTGCACGAGATCCAACACCGAAGTCGAGCGACCCAGGATAGTGTTCGACTGAAGAAAAGAATTTCGGTCTCTGTTGGTTTCTCTAAATTTCTTTGCATGTACACCAAGATTGATGCGGCGGATATGCAGATCAAAAGGAAGGAGCCGGATCTGTTCCATTTTGACGACTTATACCATTCTCCCTACAAGAAATGTCGTCTTAATGTTTCCGTTTCACTATCTTGTACTGTTAGTTCTGTTAGTTGGTTGTCTAGTAGTATAAAGGACTCCCGTACTCTGGGGTTCGTACTGTAGAAGACTTTTAAATTTATCACAGTTTACTTTTGTCAAAAAAAAAAAAAAAAAAAAAGTTATTAATCATACAAGAAAATCTAGAAGTCCCACACTAGACATAAATAAGTAAAATAAAAGAATTGGTTGTTAAGCATGCTTAGAATTTTCATGATAATAAGAGGGTGTGTGATTACAAGAAGTTGTATTGGCAGACACAAGACCTAGAATGGTAGTTATATGCTTCATACGCAGGAAGTTGAAGAGATCATTTGTTCAGGTGTTGGAGTCTCATTATTGATGTTGGTCCGTCTTAGTTTTTAGAATCATTAGATTTGCTTTTAAGTGTATCATGCAATGCTTAAAAAAAGCAAGTTCCATTAGCAAAAGCATCAACCATATTTAGTCTATATTCTTTTTTTTATCCTTGCACACAGCGATTAGCTACATCATCATGCACTTTCACCGATTGACAAATGCACTCTATTTTTTTTGTTAAGAATTCCTATAATTTATATTATTCATAAATAGAATATGATTCAAACCATTTTCATGGTTTACCATTATGTATAACAATTTAAAATTTATTTTATACGGAATATAGAACAATTTACCTAACTATTCTATAAGGCTTTGTGAATAAATTTATTGAAGTTATCACTGATTCACTGTTCATACCTTATGTATTTAATATGACAAAATTATGTAAGATTGACTGGCGAATAGCGATAGTATTGTCATACAGATACCTCACAAAATTGACACTTGATGAAATAGTTTAACAATTATGTGGATTACTCATTTGTAAAAGAAAAAGAAATTATGGGGATTAATGTTTGAATTTGCCAAGTAATTAATATATTTTGTTTGATGGTCTAATGAGACTTGTTTTTAATATATTTTGACAACAACTTGTCTTATTGAAAACAAAAACTATTGAAGACGGATAATGTCACTCTCACAATATGCAAGTGGGAAGACAAGTGGAGGATATTTGCTCTTCACTTTCCCTCCCCACTTGCATATTGTGAAATGAGTACTATGCATAATTAGTTTGTGACGGATAATACTCGTCTTCAAAATTTGTATTTTGACAAATAGTGCATCCCATTAGCATTCTCATACAACAATAATAGAAGCATAAAATTAGAGGAGAAAAAGGTTAATAATTCCAAAAACCAACATCTTGTTCATAAATCCATGTTGGGCCCTCCCAAATCTCCTTTGAATGGGAGTATCAAGCATAATACATTACAAAATTAGGAAATTAAAAAAAGGTAAAAGTCACCTACACCACACAACATTGGTTGTTGCAAAACTTGACAATATTGTGTTTTCTTGACTTCTTTCCCTCCCTTTGTTTTTCTTTCAAGGGAGAAGTAGTTAGGTTATCTTTCTCCTAATTTCCTAAGACAAACTATATAATACAAAACCAAATCCAACACTAACCCAACTAAATGATAGGCTAGTATGGTAAAGGGTAACTATCCCATTTCATCACTAGTGTCTCTTTACACATGTTCACTAGTATGAAGAAAAGGATGTTTTTTTTTGTTTGGCTAAGACTAAGACTAATATCAAACCTTAGACAAGCAACACTATCATACTAATCACCGTCATTACCTCAATGCTTATCACGATGACTCCTGCATAAAACGGGGTCAAATCTACGCAACATGTCCCCAATTTCTAAAATTAACTATACTAATACTAATTATAGTAAAAGTCAAAACTAAACAACCCTTTGATACTTAGGGGAAGAAATCATAGAGCAATCAAAATTATCCAAACCCCTTTTCCTAGGTGAATTAATAGTAATTGGTGGAATTTCAATAGAGTCAAGTTGAGGAGGTGGATGTTGCCATTGAGGTAAAGGTCCAGCTAAAAGGAGTGTTTGAAGAAGTGGCCCTGCCTCCATAACAGCCTTCAAAAGCTTCCCCTTCTCGGGCAATGGACGAGAGCTTGTCGCTAACTTTTCGACAATTTGGGGTGGCAATGTAGGTAGTTCTTGTGGTGGTGGTTGTAAAACAAGACCGTTTGTGGCGGGACGAGGCGAGGATGTAATGATGCTACTATCCTCACTCTCTGATGAGGATGAAGAAAGGCAATTAGTTAATTTTTGTTGTATTTGAGGTTGTTTTTGTTTTTGTTGTTCTAATTGTTGTTGAAGAAGTAATTTGTCTAGCATTACATTATGGAGTTTAGATTGAGCTTCATCTCTTTCATTTATGGTTGACATTAAAAGATCTTTCATGTGTAGTAACTCCTCTTCTTTCCTCATGATTTCTTCTTGAGCAGCGTAAATGGTGGCCTCCAACTCCATTCTTGATTGTACAATATAGTGTCTCATGTCACTCATCATCATACCCTATTTACAATTGAAGTAGTAATCATGGTTAATACTTAATACTAAAATTAAACACAAATTCTCATTTAAGACGGACATTATGCGTCTTAAGCTTAAAAACAGGTTAAATATATACCAAATCACCTCACATGTTGCCTATGAAATACCAAAAGTTACTAGCAAGACTTACTGAAAATTAAACTATATGGTGACAAAACAAAGGCTTAAACACGGTATGATTTGGTTTCGACTAACATACAATGTCATACCGCATAATTAAATCTTGGTCACGACCACATTTATGGCAAAATGCTAGAGATGAGAGAGTAATGTCTAATTTTACTATCAAGACTAAAACCGATATTTAATACCATGCCGAACCTTATGAATAGATTATTAAAGTGAGAACTTGAAAATGTGATTAAGAAGTGTGATTTACCTCATCTTCATTGCAATAAAACCAACCAAAGGGGGTACATTGCTCCATAATAATAGAGAGTAGAGGTTAACTAGCAAAGGGAGGTTAACTAGAGATTAATTAGTTTCCTCTGTTTATTTACTCTACTTTTTAAGTGGGGAAGTTAATATGGAATGGAGAAAATGTTAGGAGTGGCTTGTGTCCTTATATTGATACACTACTAGCTACTGTTGACCTTTTGCTTTCAGAATATCTGGTTGATTGCTTTTTAGGGATTCCATAAGACATATGGTTGGATAAAGACATAAAAGGGCTAAAGCATGCATAAACACTAATGCTACTACTTTTCTATTTTCTCTAGCTTTTTTATTAAGAAAACTCAATTAAAGTAACAACAAGTCTTGTTTGCGACGGGGTGACCCGTCGCAAGCTTAAGACGGGTCAATTTCCTCTCACAAAGTGCAAGTGGGGTGCAAGTGGGGAGCTCCATTTCCCATCCACTTGCACCCCCACTTGCATTTTGTGAGAGGGAATTGACCCGTCGCAAGCTTGCGACGGGTCGGTCCGTCACAAATGAGAATTTGTGTTAAAGTAAATAGCTTTTGAATATTAACAATTTGAATATACTTGATTTGATTGTATTAGGTTATGACCTTTATTGAGAATATTAACACAATTTTGTTAACATTTAATGAAATTGTTTCTGAGATAACTAAGATCATTGAAATTCATTCTCTTAGAGTTTCCATTCGAAAAAACTAAAATGAAAACGCTATTGCACATTGTTTTTTAATGTTTTTGTAGCAATTTTTCTTTTGGTTATTTACAAATTAATAAAAACCGCCACTTTAAATCAAATCAAGACATTAGCCTATGCATTTTTAAGAGGATAAATAGACATTTATATATCTATTGCTCAAACTCAGGCCTCTTTAAGTTGTACATACTTGTATTGTATGAAACTTGCGACATGCGATATACCATAAGATTGTCGATGTAAAAGATTATTTCAAGTAAATTCTCTTTACAACACAATTTAGTTTAGCTTTAGTCAGTTATATTCAACTCATCTTTTCATAAAATTAAGTCTTACTTCAACTTCATTCACTTTAACTTGACTTCGTTTAATTTAGTTGAATTAAACTCACCCCCATATTACTCAGTTCACCTCATTTTAGAAAAAAAAAAAAAAAAAAAAAAAAAAAAAGAGGACAATGGAAAGCTAAAATAACAAATCCTCTCTAGGTACTTGTTAATGTAAATACAATATTGTAGGGAACCGAAATTTATAGAAGTCAAAATAAAGAGACAGTGGAGTGTGCGGCTAGCCGTCATATAATATAATGGGTGTGAAATCAGTAGTAAAAACTAAAAAGAGACGAAACCCGCCGCAGTGAGCAGTGTACAGTGTACTGTGTGCACGTACGTGCAGATAGTTGGTGTAAGAATTACCTGTCAGTTTTTCGGTTTCGACCGTTTTTCCATCTACGAGTATTATACTCTTCCCCAACCAAAAGTCATGCTAATTAGGTCATCACATACTTTTACTCTTAATCACTCATTATTTATCTTAACCCATTTATACCCTCCCAAGCAGAAGGTCATGACCTAGGTCACCAACTCAATTATTTTTCACTTTCCAATCATTTCTCACATTCTCTACCTCACCCTTATTTCTCTTACTTTTTCAATTACTATTAATTAACACACTACTAATAAGTTAATTTTTATAATTTTTTAAATCTTAATAAAATAATAACCACTCAAATACGTAAAAAAATACCACGCAATAATTAAAATCATGATTCAATATATTTAAAAAAGATGAAATAAAATTAATTAATAAAACTACAAAATTAAAAATTATGAGCTAAAAAACCTAGCAATAATAATTTCGTACTAATTCTATTTACGAAAGTTTTTGTCATATATGCTCAATGAGATTATTTTTCAAAGTGATATGAGTGACACGATTACGAATCTCGCCATGAGTTTTTACGAATCGATCTTGAACATATATCATCCATCATCGTCAAGCGAGATTTACTCCGACGGATATATCCAACATAGAGGAAACTTACTGAGAACGTATAGAGTTAACTTTTACCTAGGAGTTATTCCCACCCACATGTAGTACTAACCACTTGGTCTTGTTTCAGACGGACCATTTTGGTCTGAAGCAATAAGACGGGTTTTGTAACCACTTTATAGTTAGATGTAACTACTATTAAAAACAGGTTGATATAAGCTATGGTTACATTTTATCAAAAAGTGGCAACATAATCCCGTCTTATTTTCAGACGAAAATACTCCGTCTAAAATAAGAATTTACGGGTACTAAATATACTTCTACTATACTCCCCACACTTACTTTGAAAAATATGCTTTAGCTAGCATTTAACCCCACCCACAAATACTACTCCCTTCCCCAAACCATTTATTTTACTACTCCCTTCACCCAAAATAGTGAAATACGTCCCTTCCTTTTCACCAAAGCATATCTCATCCATCGATCACCATCATCATCATCATCCATCATCATCACCATCATCATCATCATCCATCATCATCCCCAAATCAAAATCGTCATCAAAAATTTACAATTATAAAATCTCTAATTTGTCACCATTTTCATTGATTAAAGTGGGTCAAAATATCTCAAAATTGATTTCATTTTGTAGACAATTACCCGGAGTATAAAATTAAGCCAGTCAGAATATGCTCAGATTTTTTTCTATTTCAATTTACTCTATATTTCTCATTAAGTTTAGTGAGTAATTAGTTTTTACCAATTCTTTAATTTCAACAGAAATGGCAGGCATGGAGCAGGGTACTGACATTGAGTTTTCTTTTTATTTATGCCCAGCAAATCAAGGGTTGACATGTGTTGGGTCATGAAGGTCATAGGATGACCTTAGGAAGGTCATGGGGTGACCTTAAGAAGGTCATGAGATGACTTGGGTCATCCTAATTAGGTTCTTAATCCTTGATTACCTTGACCCAACAAGGTCATGACCTCCCTCATGACCTTGCTTGGGGATGATCTTATACAACTTCAGATGCATGGGGGCTTCACTTGACCTTTTTCCATCTAAAGATCTAATCATGTAACCTTAATTCCATTTCACAAAGATAATCGATTTTTGTTATAAAAAAAACCTAAGATAATCGATTTAGTATTTTTTTTTGGCCAATTCAAAATAATTATTATATCAACCTTCGAATCTAATAAGAAATACTAACGCTCACCCATTATATTGTTAATAATAATAGTATATCGTCTTAGAATCTTTGTATATCTCGTCTTAATATCTCCGTCTCATATTTTCCTTAATCTGTATTTCCTTAATCATATTGTAATCTTTGTAAGATTGTCTTCATGTATTCTCCTTAACCTAGTTTCCTAATGTCGTCATTAGTGTCTGTATAAATACTCAGCTTATTTGTCAATAATAATTAAGCTTTCATAAATCTTATATGGTATCGAGCCTTACGATCGTAAAAACAACCCTTCTTCTACCCTAGCCGTTCCCGTCTCTCATGCCTCCTCACGAGCAACTCATCTCCAACACTGTTGATCCCACCACCCCGTTTATCCTTGTCAATTTCGCTAGTTGCGATAAACTCACCCCGATTAACTATATGTCATGTAAAATCCAAATCGAGTCACTTCTTTTTGGATATGACTTGCTAAAATACCTCGATGGCATGACTCCTTGCCCCCTAAAACCGTGGAAAATACCACCACCAAGAAAGTTGAACCGAACCCTCTCTACACCACCTGGAAACGCCAAGACAAACTCCTTTTTGGTGCTCTAGTTGGCACCATCTCCCCCGACATCTCCACCCTCATTATCCTAGCATCCACTACCCGAGAAGCATGGGTTATCCTTGCTAAAACATATGCCAACCCGTCCCGTGGCCACATTCGGCAAATCAAAGACAACCTAGCCAACCTTTCCAAAGCCAACAAAGCCGTCACCGACTATATGCAATCAATCAAAGTCTATACCGACAAACTCTCGCTCCTTGGTAAACCCATGGACGCTGAAGATATCATCGCCAAAGTCCTCCAAGGCCTTGATCAGAAAACATATCGTCCCGCCATTGAAGCCGTCAAAGCCCGTGACGAGCTCATCTCCTTTGACTCTCTCCATGAGAAACTCCTCAACCATGAACTTTCTAACCCACAAAACTCAACCGAACTAGCCTTTCCCGCCTTTGCTCACGCCACTACCTATCGTCCTACCTACCACAATAATCGCTCTCAAAATCGCCCCCAACCTCCACTTCTTCCCACACCCTCGAGTTTTCCCATCCAACACTGTCACGACATTCAAAGGAAAGTGCCAATGGTGCCATGTTGTTGGCCACTTCCTTGAACAATGCTCTATCTTCAAGAAACTCTTTCCCACTGTCACGGTACCAGCCTACACCCCTCCTGCTCGCAACCACCGCCAACCCCAAGCACCCCGAGCCTACACTGCCACGACCTCTCTTCCTTCTCCTAGCGGGACCTACCTTATTGACAGCGGTGCCACCCACCACGTCACTAATGACCTCAACACTCTTGCCATTCATTCACCCTATGATGGGTCGGATGAACTCCTAATAGGAGACGGTTCCTCACTCCCTATTGCGAATATCGGTTCTTTTTCTATTCCCTCCTCCTCCTCTAATTTTGTCTTCTCTAAAGTCCTCTATGTTCCCTCTATTTCTCGTAACATAATATCTGTCTCTCAACTCTGTCATGAGAATTCAGCTATAGCTGAATTCTCACACTCTTCTTTTGCTTTTAAGGATCGTTCGACGGGACGCACTCTCCTTCACGGGTCTAGTCATGCTGGAATTTACGAATGGTGCCCAACCTATCCTACTCTTCATTTCAGCCGCCTCACCTCCTCCGTCTCAAGTTGGCATCATCGTCTAGGACATCCCGCTTCCCCTATTATTAGTCTTATTTCACGTATTTTTCCTATAAAAGAGTCTTTTACCGACTTAAGTAATTGTAACTCTTGCTCTATCAATAAAAGTCACAAGTTGCCCTTTCATTCTTCTACTCTCTCGTCTACGGCCCCTTTGGATTTAATTTTCTCGGATTTATGGACTTCTCCCGTACTCTCTCACGATGGCTTTAAATATTACGTCATCTTTGTCGATCACTTTACTAAGTATACTTGGCTCTATCCCTTGAAAAACAAATCTGACACTGCCCAAACCTTTCAACGATTTAAAGCACTCGTTGAAAACCGCTTCCAAAAATCAATTATACAATTCTTCTCAGATAATGGTGGTGAGTTTATCAAATTTACGCCCGCACTCCTTTCTCACGGTATTGCTCACTTGACTTCTCCTCCGCATACTCCCGAACACAATGGATATGCGGAGCGTCATCATCGTCATATCGTTGAGACTGGCTTAACACTTCTCACCCATGCCTCTCTCCCTCTCAAATTTTGGTCTCATGCCTTCTCGACCGCTACTTACCTCATAAACCGAATGCCCACCTCCACTCTCCAAAACATCTCCTCTTACCAAAAATTGTTCAATTCCGTCCCCAATTACTCAAAACTCAGAAATTTTGGGTGCCTTTGCTACCCATGGCTTCGCCCGTATGTGTCACATAAACTCGCTCCAAAGTCTGTCCCGTGTATATTTGTAGTCTATTCTCCCACGCAAAGTGCGTATCACTGTCTTGATCCCGTCTCGACTCGCCTCTACACTTCTCGCCACGTTAAATTCGTCGAGGATGACTTCCCCTTTCCTCGACTCACCTCCTGTGTCGTGTCTTCGTCCCCTCTCTCCGTGTCGCAGTGGTGTGACTTTAACGTAACCATTCTCCCTCCTACTCCTCCACCGCAAAACACTCCCGCCCCTCCGGTTGTACCCACTTTCCCTCCAGCCATTTCCCCTGCCTCCCCCGTGTCACACTCCCCTGCCTCCCCCGTGTCTCACTCCCATGTCTCCCCTGTCTCACATTCCCCTGTATCCCCCTTGCACTCTTCTCCTGCCGCTTCCCACCCCCCCTGCCTCTACCCCCACCCCCCTCCTCCTCCCCGCACTGTCACCACTCGTCTTCTTAACAATATTCGCTGCCCTAACCCTAAGTATGCCAAGGTTGCCACCCTTACGTCCTCCCACACTCCTTCCACGTTCCGCCAAGCCAATTCTGACCCTTGCTGGCAAACAGCCATGACCGAGGAACACCTTGCTCTTCTTAAAAATCATACCTGGCATCTCGTCCCACCCTCTTCCTCTTACAATGTCATTGGTTGTAAATGGGTGTATCGAATTAAATACAACCCGGACAACACAATCCATAAGTACAAAGCCCGTCTTGTTGCTAAAGGATTTCTTCAACAAGCGGGCATCGACTATTCCGACACTTTCAGTCCTGTCGTCAAGCCAACCACTGTTCGTCTAGTTCTTACTCTTGCTGTCCATCACAATTGGCCTCTTCGTCAATTGGACATTAATAATGCGTTCTTACAGGGCACACATTCCGAGACGGTTTACATGAGTAAACCTCCGGGTTTTGTTGATGCTACTCGTCCCACTCATGTGTGTCGTCTAAATAAGGCTATTTATGGTCTGAAACAGGAACCTCGTGCCTGGTATACTGAGCTCAAAAATTTCCTTATATCGTCTGGTTTTCGAACCACTGTCTCCGACTCGTCTCTGTTCATCCACTCTCACGGCTCCTCTATTCTCCACCTCCTTGTCTATGTTGATGATATTATCATCACAGGTTCCTCCTCGTCTCTCCTCGATAAATTTATTCTTACTCTTGCTAATCAATTCTCGCTTAAGTATTTGGGACCGCTCTTTTACTTCTTGGGTGTTGAGGTCACTCCTAACCCCGCTGGCCTCTTACTTACCCAAACCAAATACATACATGATCTTTTATCCCGCTACTCCATGCTTGACGCCAAACCAACACCAACTCCTCTTGTTGTTCACCCGCCCCTTACCCTCGGTTCTGGTTCATCTATTCCCAACCCAAGTGACTATCATGCCATCGTTGGTAGTTTGCAATACCTTACTCTTACCCGTCCTGCTATTGCTTTTACTGTCAATCGGTTTGCTCAATTTTTGCAGGATCCTCAAGACACACATTGGCTTGCTCTAAAACGTCTTCTTCGCTATCTCAAAGGTACTATCACTCTTGGTCTTCAAATCTACCGTGACTCTCCGCTTACTCTTCATGCATTTTGCGATGCGGATTGGGCGGGAGACAAAGATGATTATGTCTCTACATCTGGTTATCTTGTTTTTCTCGGTCGCACACCCATCTCCTGGTCTTCCAAGAAGCAAAAAGCGCTTGCTCGTAATTCCACGGAAGCTGAGTTTCGTGCTCTAGCTGACACCACGGCTGAATTGCTTTGGCTTCGATCTCTTCTTGCCGAAATCAAGCTTCCCTTACAAGCTCCTCCTATGATTTTTTGTGATAATTTAGGTGCCACCAATTATGCTGTTAATCCCATTTTCCATTTTCCATTCTCGTATGAAGTATTTTGCGATCACCTTTCATTTCGTTCGTGAACATGTTCAGAATGGTACTATCCGTGTGGTTCATGTCTCTAGTGGTGATCAACTGGCTGATGGTCTCACAAAGCCGCTTGCTCGTGCTCGTTTTCAGTTTCTGATTTCCAAGATTGGTCTAATCCAAGGATTGTCCAACTTGCGGGAGCATGTTAATAATAATAGTATATCGTCTTAGAATCTTTGTATATCTCGTCTTAATATCTCCGTCTCATATTTTCCTTATTATGTATTTCCTTAATCATATTGTAATCTTTGTAAGATTGTCTTCCTGTATTCTCCTTAACCTAGTTTCCTAATGTCGTCATTAGTGTCTGTATAAATACTCAGCTTATTTGTCAATAATAATTAAGCTTTCATAAATCTTATATATATTACAACTTATTTTATATATTATTACAAATTATATACAGTAAGAAAACTACTAGAAAACTTTTTTTTTGAAGCGGTTAAAGAAGTAAATACATAATATTTTGGCTTTTGATCGAAGCTATGGTTAGATCCAGATAAATATAATATAATACTCCATTATAACCTAATAAGACAAGCGTCACTACATGACTAGTGATACATCTGAATATTCGATGTCAACCGTTGTTGGTGAATGAAAGTAAATTGGTCGCGAGGAACATCATCGAAATCATTAGTAATACTAACAACTTTCATACGCCGACGAACCGTACCAGGTGCACTTACGCCACAAGTGCGTAGAAAACCGTTATATACAAATTGTTTTTTTCTCGACCTAGAGAACGCACGGTATATAGCTTAAGTGTTCACACTTCAAATTCATGCATCCAATGTTTGGTACTTCCTCTTCATTCATGGGAGATACACGAATCTCTCATCATTGCCATCTTTCTATATGTAATGAGGCCTTAAGATGTTTGTCATTTCCCCTTTGCTAGTGCAGTGTGGTTTGGAGGCCCGCTAAATATTAAATCAGGAATTATCCATGACCTTGATGTGAGGTCTTGGATAACTAATTGGCTCTCGTTCTTAAGCAAAGCGGATAGAGGAAGTGACAACCAAGTTTCTTTTATCCTTACAATTTGGGAAATATGGAGGGCAAGAATTGAAAAGTTTTTCAGAAATGCAAGTGCTCACCCATAGGTTGTCATTAACAATATTATCATGGAAACTGACATCTATATTTCTAATTTTTGTTTAAGAAAGTCTTTGATGGGTGGGGATTCGCTAGTTTGTCCGGAGAATCATCTCTCTAAAAGAATCATAAGTTGTCATTTCTTATGGGTTGCGGGTAATCCTGGATGTGGGGTAAGGAAGAAAATCCAATGTGATGTGGCATGGTTTGAGGATGTGAGAGTTGGTGCATGATGGATCTTATGGGATGATTCGTTTAGGAGCACTTCCTCTGGTTCAACAACCGCAAACGCCTTCTCCCCAATTCAAGCGGAATGTATTGTCCTTAAAGAAGCTCTTAAATGGGCTTTAGACAAGGAAATCTTTCATTTAGATATTAGTCTGGACTATCTCAATTTGGTATTTTGCATTGCAGGGGTAGCTTCCGAACCAGTTGAGATCAAGGCACTCATGAAGGATTTTCGTGACCTTTTTTTGTTATTTCATTGTCTCTCAATTAGCTATTGTCCTAGAAGCTGTAACAGGATAGCTCATAAAATTGCCCGTAAGGCGCTCTATAAAAAAAAAAGATGTTTGCCATTCATTCTTAACATTCACTATAATAATAAACATTGTGAGAGAAACCATATTACGGGATGTTGGTTTAAAAGGTACGATAGATTGAAATAATGGAATAAGATACTTTGGAGGAATGGATTTTCTTAGAATGAACCCCAGGCCATATATATTAACACCTTGTTCTTTTCAACTTATATTTATGAATATTTTTAACTGAACTTATATGAGCGAAGTTTTTTGAACTGAATTTATTAAAGATAAACTTTTCTTAACTAAACTTATAAGAGCTAAATTGAACTTATAAGAGCTAAAATTTATAGAAAAATGGTTATGAGTTGAACTGAACTGAACTTTTCTAAACTAAATTTATATATAAGGTGAACTGAACTTATGTATAGGAGATGAACTGAACTTATGTATAGGAGATGAACTTATCCGAACTGAACTTAGGAAAGTTAAACTAAACTTAAAAGGAGTCAATTTAAGTACAAAAGCACATGACCTAAATCTTGTTTGGTACACTCTAGCTAGAGTTGTATGTGAGATGGGAGTCAAGCTATAAACTTGTGGGGGAAGATGTGTATGGATTACAAGAGGTTGCATTGGGTAGGAATTAGAATCAATTAAATTTCTAACTCCTATCCAAAATACAAATTTTCATTGAACACGGGCATATATGTATATAATGAAGATGGATTGGGTTGTCTCTCATAAAAAAGGCAAGTGGAAGGGTAAGTGAGAAACCAAATGGATGGGTCCCAACTTGCCTCTTCATAAGAGGTCACCCGACCCGTATTCATTGAAAATAGATATACCCGCATTCAATAAGACTCGCTGCAAAAACACAAATACATCAATCAAACACTATAATGGATTAAATACGTTCAAACACCAACTAACACCCTCTTATCGAAAGAAACAGAGCTGCTAAGAATTAGTATATAGCCAGAGCTATCCACCCTTTTTGGTGATTAGTCCGAAAGTAATTACACTGAGAGAGACTCTATATTATTTCCAAATCTAAATACTCGTATTAATAGTGACGATATACATGATAGCCTTCAAATCAAACCATATACATTAGAAATTATTTAAATTAATACTCGATAAGTTAATAAACTCTCTAAAATAATAAATTTGTCCGGTCCGAACTTGGGCCAATGTAAAAAAAATGAAAAACTCGATAAAATAATAAGATACTTCGTAATAATTTTTTCGGGAGATCCCTTTATAATTTCCGATCCCAAGAAAATCATAAATTAATAATTCATAGAAACTGAAAAAATATATTACACTCTATTGAAATATGATTCAATAGTTATCTGTTTTCCTTTAATGTTCAAGTCTATTATTTCAAAAGTCATTATTGTCCGGTTCCGACTTAGCTAATGTAAAAAATTGAAAAACCTCTTATTTACATTTACTTCAAAATTCATTATTGATTTTCAATGCATATGAACACAGTAGATACGTTGAGTCTTAATAGTGCTAAGCTTGGAGTCCCAAGGTTCGCTGCAAGGCCTGCAACGTAATTCTAAGAGGCATAGACTAATTTGCCTTTTTGTTTGGTATGTATAATTACTGAGTTTATACGGAAATATGAATTACGTTGAATCAGTTAAAAAATGTTTAAATTAATAATTATTGATTTATTGATAAATTAAACTCTCTAAATTAATAAATTTCTCCGGTCCTAACATTATTAATTTATAAAGTTTTAACTGTATATTAACTCACCCACTCTTTTTACCGTGGTGACATGCTCAAAATTTAAAAGGCATAACCTATAATTATAAACCCCACAAAATTGCTCTTAATAGGGTTTGAACAAGAAACTATTGAAAGTTTCTCTCAAGTTTTACTACTTGACTTCACCCTCATAAATGGGCTTTACATTCATACTTTTATCTATTCACAAGCTATCTAATATTATAATTATTTTTAGGTAAAATTAAGGACTAAATATGTAACAAGGATTGTAGTATGGTTAAGAGTATACTAAATAGAATTATACTAAATCCAAACATAATAATGGAAAAGTATAAAATGGATATGGAGTAGTATATACTAAGCCTATCCTTTTCAAATTACTTAATTATCTTAGCCATTAAGTATCATCATGGATTCTTCATAGTTGATAAGGTTGCAATTAACTAAAATACGTACACTTATTGCTTATTCAACAGAATACTTTGCATGTCCATTTTATACAAAAAAAATTGTATTAGCCAACAAATGAACCCGTACGTTATGATGAGCTATAATTTACTACGGAGTATATTCCTTGAGCTCAAAATATACGAAATGGATGTACTTTAAAGTTAGACTAGTAATTGATTAATTCATGTATACGTCCTTAGAAATAGGAGTGTATAGTTAAAATAATATAGTCAACCGACGAAATGATTAAAGAACTCTTATCTATGTTAGGCTTTTTCCATATAAAGCGTGTCATTTGTTTTGCGCTTTTGGACTAGTTAAAGTAATTTATACTCTTGGGATAACAATTAATTGTGCATCTACTTATTACCTTGTATTTTAGAAAAATGGCAGCCAAAATGGCCCTACGCCTAAGACCAAAACCGTTCCAGTATGTGAAAAAAAATGGCTTCTACAACCTACCTAGTACGTATAAACAATACACTGTGATGGGAAAAATGCCGTAATAATAAATAAAGGATAAAAAAATCAAGAGTAGTGACGTGGAAAAGAGCCACTATCATCGTGGTGGCAATCAGCAGATGACCAGTAGTTTTCCATGGATTACTCTATTGTCGCCTCTCAGACTAGCCCACTCGAGATTGGCAGACCTGGAAAGATCTTAGAACTTTACCTAGAAAAGTATAGAGAGAAGAGAAGAGGAAGAAGAGTGTTTGTTGTGTTTTTCCTGATGTGCAGGCTGATCTATTTTATAGAGCAATTAGAGGAGCCACAACTGGTTCCTCAAACTCAGCAGTCAAGGCTGGAAATGGGGAGAATAATTCTCACCCACTAACAGTCTTATTTGACTTAACAAAAACGCACATGGGAAATGAACCTGGACACAGCAAGGCATCTCGGACGTGGCCCAAAAAGGTAGGCATAGTCCGCCGCAGGCGATTGCCAAATCCCAAATCCCGAATCTCGGATCCGGATCCGGACTGAGCTCGGGCTCGCGTGTGTGAGCTGAATTAAGCATCTCGCAGAGTCTCCACAAAAGACCCCTTAACCCACTAGTGATAGTGTAAGGTGTGAAGTGATATATAAACCCACACAACTTACACTTCACCACCAATGTAATTGTAACACCCCCGATTTTATAATAACGGGTATTTACTAAAGTCGTTGAATTTTATAATTCTCTTCCCTTTTTATTATCTGTTAAAATGCTTTAACTTGCTAATTTATTATTATTAGCTTTTAATTTTATGAGAATCGCATTTTTATTCTAGTTGGGTCAAAACCGCTTCTTAATTGTCCGTTTGGAGTTCGAAATTGGATTCTACGCGGAATTCTAGTAAAAACGGCCCCACTTTGTTATTGGGCCTAAAGAAACCTATGGACCTCTTATTATGCACTAAACTTCATTTTTCTAGGGTTTCCATCCTCATTTTTCATATTTCATCTCCTTATTTCTCCCTCTATAAATATAAGATATTTCCACCATTAAAACCCATCTTAAACTCCTCCATTAAAACTCTCATAAAACCTTAATTTCTTAACCAAATCTAGATCTGTTTAATGTTTTAGAATCCTCTCACTTTTCTCTATCTTTCAAGGTATGAAAGTCTCCACCTTTCCCACTTATTCAAATCGTCCGTCTTTCTCTAGTATGAGAAATCTTTATCTTTTTTTATTATAATGTTAGGTAGAGACGTAGAAGACCCGGTTGAAGACTATTTCTTGATTTATGGAATGCTTAGAAGACATTATATAAGGTAATGTTTACGGGTTACTCGGTATCACATCTTATGTACTTTTGTATGTGTTTTAAAGTAGTTTTTATGTTAAAGATGAATTCTTTAGTATATACTAGTATGAATCTATGAATACAATGTGTTTACTTGTTGAACTCCATCTTATATGTCTCAATTTTTGGAAAATTGGTAGTGTTGATGATAAATTACCTTCTTGTTGCTTAAACATGTACTTAAGTCATTAAACATGGACTAATTGTGCTATTGTGGTTTAATTGAGTGGTATGATACCTATATGTGGTGTGCAAGGATGTTTATTGAGGGATTTGAGTTGATATTGCAAATGGGTTTGAGTTATTATCTTCCATAATGTAAATCTCATGAATGTGATAGTGTACATGTGAGTTTTTGACGTGAATATGACATAACTTGTGTGTGAATTGAATTTGGGAAAGCCATGGTTGAGTCTCGTGCAAAGAAGAGTTGTCACGGTTTCGTCACGGGAGTGACATACATGTCACGGGCGTGACATAGGAGGCAGAATCAGTGCCAACCTTCGTCACGGACGTGACATACATTTCACGAGCGTGACGACCCACAGTTCTTCTACACTGACCCATTTTCGTAAAATGGTCATATCTCCTTCGTTGTATGTCTGTTTGGAGCGTGTAACCTACCGTTGGAATCGTAAGAGGATAAGCTATCACCTCCATTTAGAATGTTTACATTTGCATGTCTAGAACTCAATTTATGACCGTTTAAAGTTAACCTTTGTTTTAGATGGTTTCCAAACATGTTGTTTTGAGTTGGCTTTATGTTTCTTATTGATTATGCTTCTTAAACTTGGTCTAATGCTTATGTAACATGTATTGACTCTTTTTTTATCATTCATACATTTATCTTATGCCTTATTCACATGTTTAGTGACGGTTTTGAATGTTTAGCTCATTTGAGTCATGTATATCTTGAGTAGTCCGTTGAGTCTTGTTTGTTGGATGATATTAACTCTCATTTCCCAGTTGCACCTCTATACTCGTTATATTTTATGTCGGAGCGATGTGGGTACAACCTTGATGCTCTTGTGCATCTGTTAGTGGGGATATGACAAATAAATAACGTATAATTTATAATTACAAATAACGTATGATTTATAATTACAAATAACGTGGACACAGCAAGGCATCTCGGACGTGGCCCAAAAAGGTAGGCATAGCCCGCCGCAGGCAATTGCCAAATCCCAAATCCCGAATCTCGGATCCGGATCCGGACTGAGCTGGGACTCGCGTGTGTGTGAGCTGAATTAAGCATCTCGCAGAGTCCCCACTAAAGACCCCTTTAACCCACTAGTGATAGTGTAAGGATTGAAGTGATATATAAACCCACACAACTTACACTTCACCACCAATGTGATTGTAACACCCCCGATTTTATAATAACGGGTATTTACTAAAGTCGTTGAATTTTATAATTCTCTTCCCTTTTTATTTGTTAAAATGCTTGAACTTGCTAATTTATTATTATTAGCTTTTAATTTTATGAGAATCGCATTTTTATTCTAGTTGGGTCAAAACTGTTTCTTAATTGTCCGTTTGTACGCGAAATTTTATTGAAAACGGGTCCAGTTTGTTATTGGGCCTAATGAAAAACCTATGGACCTCTTATTAGGCACTAAAACCTCATTTTTCTAGGGTTTCCATCCTCATTTTTTATATTTCATCTCCTTATTCCTCCCTCTAAAAATATGAAATTTCCACCATTAAAACCCACCTTAAACTCCTTCATTAAAACTCTCAAATCTTCATTTCTTAACCAAATCTAGATATGTTTAATGTTTTAGAATCCTCTCACTTTCCTCTATCTTTCAAGGTATGAAAGTCTCCACCTTTCCCACTTATTCAAATCGTCCGTCTTTCAAGGTATAACTTGTGTGTGAATTGAATTTGGGAAAGCCATGGTTGAGTCTCGTGCAAAGAAGAGTTGTCACGATTTCGTCACGGGAGTGACATACATATCACGGGCGTGACATAGGAGGCAAAATCAGCGCCAACCTTCGTCACGGGCGTGACATACATTTCACGAGCGTGACGATCCACAGTTCTTCTACACTGGCCCCTTTTCGTAAAATGGTCATATCTCCTTCGTTGTTTGTCTGTTTGGACCGTGTAACCTACCGTTGGAATCGTAAGAAGATAAGCTATCGCCTCCATTTAGAATGTCTGCATTTGCATGTCTAGAACTCAATTTATGACCGTTTAAAGATAACCTTTGTTTTAGATGGTTTCCAAACATGTTGTTTTGAGTTGGCTTTATGTTTCTTATTGATTATGCTTCTTAAACTTGGTCTAATGCTTATGTAACATGTATTGACTCTTTTTTTTATCATTCATACATTTATCTTATGCCTTATTCACATGTTTAGTGACGGTTTTGGATGTTTAGCTCATTTGAGTCATGTATATCTTGAATAGTCCGTCTAGTGGATGATATTGAACTCTCATTTCCCGGTTGCACCTTTATACTCGTTAGATTTTATGTCGGAGCGATGTGGGTACAACCTTGATGCTCTTGTGCATCTGTTTGTGGGGATATGACAAATAAATAACGTATAATTTATAATTACAAATAACGTATGATTTATAATTACAAATAACGTATGATTTTATTTTTGTATATATATATATATATCTATTTGATATTAAATTGGTAAAATTTCAATTTGACTATAACTCATTCTCATTTGTCATCCAAACCATCTTCTAATCAATTTTTTCGGTCTTTCGACCTCTTATTTCTCCTTTATAGGTATCGATACGTTTAGACGTGTCTCCGACGAGTGTTGGTATCATACACGAGACGGTTGGTTCGGTGAAGTGTCAGACTAATTCTAAAATTCTAAAATTCTATCCCTCCATTTCTCTCCTCTAAGCCAAATTATTTCCCCACCAACATTGACAAGATTTTGAGAGAATAATCTTTGAAGAAGTTCGAGTGATCAGTTGTTGACTAATTGGGTAGCTTTGTCTTTTTCGTTTAGCATTGCGGTTTGCGGGTAATTTGAAGTGTTATGTATGGCTATTTGCTCCGTTTTTCAAATAATACGGGTACATATAATAATATTGATACGCTATCGCACACCTATGCAAAAATAAATACCCTAGACACAATGAATGTAGTAATAGGGGTCGAACACAAGGAGACAGAAGTTTCTATACAAGTTTTTATGGGGTGAATTCTATCAAAGTCGATTATCGACTGGTTTGGTTGGGTTTATGAAACAACAATAATAATAAAGGAAGAGTCTAGGGAGGTCGGGTGACACATGCAAATTATGTAAATGCTCAAGTCAAACTAGGAAATTGATAATAACGATAATTGTTTAGGCTTAAAGACAACCACCTCTCGGCCTTATTGTCAACCATAGATCGGGTCCTAACAAACTCTCGCTTTGGCTAGGTCATTCTACAAACACATGGTTAGTCTAATTCAATTCCGTATCTCTGGACTTATAGAAAGAATTAACGAATTTAATCAAGGATTGTGATCAATAATCAAAGACTAACAATATAATGCAAGCATGTGATGGAAACAACTATTTGATATCATAACATCTCATTTCAACAATTGCAAATATTATTTATGCATGACTTCCCTAATTCCTTAGACAAAGTAACTACTCTTGCATAATGATAACTAATCTAATGACAAATGATAAAGTAAACATGATAACTAACTAATAATGGAAATGACAAAGGAAATAACAAAACAATACCAGAAATAGAATTACCTTGCAATTGAAAAACACAATGGAACCAATTAACTTGCAAATGAACTTGTAATATAAATTGAAATACTTAAAGGAATTATTTGTAACAACTAATGGAAACTAAACTATTCTAAACCTAGGGGTCAATGCTTGCATATTCTGTCTTAACTTCTTGCTTTATGGTGATGCGAAATCCAATGCTTACATATTCATGAGTCTGTTTAAGGCATCCTAGGGGTCATTTGGCATCCAATGCAAGCTCTTATCTTGGGCCTTTACTTGGATTCATTTCTTTATTTGAAAACCAACCAAAGTTGGTTTCTTCATGCTCGGGATTTTCAATTTCATCCCGAAACGCCCCTATGCTTCCCGGAACACCCTTGCATGATCAAGACTTGCTCTTATTAGCCTCGTGAACTTGGATGAATGCTAATTTGACGGAAAAAAGCTACCGAGTGGCTTATATCCTACAAAATGCAATGAAAACACCTAGAACACGGAATTAGCTCACAAAAACATTAATAGAAGTGTAATAATCAATAAACTGAGCTAAAACAGGGAGTTAAACTATATATAAAATGGACTCATCAAATATTTAAACTATGTCTACGCATCCTCTAAAATATAAAAAAATTTAAACATATAAAGTTTTAATGGGATGCAAACTCAAATAAAGAAATAAACAATGTAAATAATACGGGTAATTGAAATGAAACCAAACACTACAAATATACAAAATACTCTGAGTAATATTTAAACTCTATCTACCCATCATCTTAAATAAATTAAACGTACATATACATTCTACTTGTGAGGCAATGATCTTTTCTTATGGGGCTCCAACTTTCTATTTTTTTTTTACGGTTCATGATACTAATTAGATAGTTTAGGGATGCACACTCATGCATCGTTCAACAAATTCAGCAACATTACCAATACAGTCTACATATCACTTAGGTGTTGGTATATCACTTTTATACATGACAAGGGAGTATGTTCTTACTATACCGATGCAAGTAGAGCGAGCAATCATCTTTTTGGTAGAATTTCTTTGTCGTTAATGAGAGGAAGTAATATAAGCGCTAGGCGCCTATGAAATAAGATTATCTCGGATAAATAGCTACAAAACCCGTATAATATCCGATGAAGAGGAACTACATTCAGAGAGATAAAATACCAAAACTAATATATTACTTTTCTATATACATTTTTATATACAAAAGTGGTATTTACCTTATCCGTCATAAATTTAAGACGAATGTTACCGACTTAAAGGAAACATACGTTTAACTAAGACGCAAGACACATATCATCAAAAGGTCCATTATATACATACATACATGGTCTTATCTAGCTAGGTCTTAAACTCAACTTGGCTCCAAGTTAGGATTTGATATAATTAGTCTCCAAGTTTTTTAAAACACTTAAAATTAAAAATAAAAAGTATAACATTCCAAGAGAATAAATATAAAACATGTAAGATAAATTAATATTATTTAAAAGTCATTTAAGTTCTATATATAATAGATAAATTTTACAATCAATATATGAGTTCGTTTTAAAATGTTATCTTTTTTTAATTTTCTTTTTGTAGAGTTTAATTATTGAAAGGAGTACGTGAGTTGTATTAAAATTTGGATTTATTTAGGAATCTTAATTTTACTTTGATTTTGGTATTAAATTTGAATACTATTTCATTAAAAAGTCGAATTAATATTAAATTTAACATCTTGTGATAAATCAAATGAAAATTTTATTCATGTCAATATTATTTTGTTAAAAGGTCAAACTTCAAAAGTTTATTTCTATAAGTTAAATATTATAAAATATTTAAGAAATGACATTATTTTAGACCCGTGCATCGCACGGGCATAAAATCTAGTAATAATGATAATAAAAGAACTTCGGGAAAAAAAAACAAGGAGTCTCAACTCTCAATTATAATAATCAGCTTAAATCATACAAGAACATTTGGGTATAACAACATGTTATAATTCACTACCTAGTTAGTTCCACCGAAACCCTTCTTCAACTTCTTAATTTGTGCGGCGTCCAAAAGAGTAATCTTCTGAATAATTTTAGTCGGCAAATTGTTTTGAAAAAGAGCAAGGTCAACGGCTTGAACCCCGGGATTGGGGCTAGAAAAAGCGGCATAAACAACTGCGGGAACTTTTCCAACATTAACTTGAAAATGCCCGAGTGCAGGTGGGACAACAAACAAGTCACCCTTTTCCAATGTCTTATAAAAGGGCTTGTTATTCGTGTCAATGAAACCAAAAAGAACTGTACCCTCGGTCACTATAGCAAGTTCCGAAACCCTATGGGCATGAATGGGACCAGCCCCACCTACCTCAATGTCGGCCCGAACCATGGATAGGTCCATACCATTTAAGGCTGGGAATTGATCGACTAGGGCATACGCGACACCGAATTTGAAGATGTTGGACGAGTTAGCGGGTGTTCGTAGACCCGAGTAAGAGAAATCATCGGTTGTCACCTTTGTCGGGTCCTTGCATGAGTAACCTGACGGTCCATGAGGAAGGGTTGGATCCGCTACACAATAATCAAATTCTATTTGATTAGCATAAGACGTTGAAGAGGTGAAAAGAACAAGCGCGATTATAATCGGGAAAAACATGTTGATTACAATTTCTTTGCTTGTCTTGAGAAGTTTGATTATTATGATTATACTGAGTAGTGTTTGTTTTGTGGTGAAACTTTGCGAAAACTATTGACCGATATATATAACGTTTTAGTGTAAACAAAAGTTGAAATTATAGTAATAATTATATTAAAAATCACTTTGGCTATAATAGTTTTTTGGTTGATCTGTTATTTGTGATAACTGATAATGAAATCCTTCCTTTTTGGTGTTTTTTTACAAACATTAATTTCCTTAGATGGGAAGTTATGTGTAAATTTGTAAACTAATAATAATATATATTTTGTTTTAGAAGTTTACTAAAAAAATAGGTTTTGATTTCTTAAGATCTTCCAGATGCTTTTAGACTTTCAGTATTTGTCCTTGCGTAATATGCACAGTATCTGTTCAGAAAATTGTGTCCTCAATATGCACAGTATCTGTTCAGAAAATTGTGTCCCTAATATTCACAGTTTCACACTCAATGAAATTAAGGTTTAGATTATATTCAGCTTAGTTCAATTTAGCTTTTGTCGGTTTTGTATAGCTCATTTTTTCACAAAATTACTTCAACTCCATTCACTTCAACTTAGCTCTATTTACTTTAGTTGACTTCAGCTCATCTCCATTTAATCCAGTTCAGCTCGTTTCAGCCGAAAAGAACAAGGCTTAAACTTTAATTTGTACAACTTTGTAAACTGTGTTCTGATGAGCTTGGCGCTAAGGAGTTTCTTTAGAAATCGAGGAACGCTTTGGCAAAAATGCTAAGACGGGAATAAGTTCAACTTTGTTGAACTTGATTTCCTTGAGGATTCGCAGAGGAAATATTATGACGATGTCTCATTTTGCTTCAAAATTGAAGGCACTAATACATTTGATTTTGATTTCTCTTCCCAGATAGTTTAATCACTTCAAATAAGTTCAAACGGAGAAATTGATTCTTAACTGAGCTCATAATATTACTATTTTATAATAAAAATTACAATAAATTGATAATAACTTTTTATCATATTTTTTTCACTTTTTATCATAAAATGGTTACATTTCAACGGTTTTAAGTTCAAAAGAATTCATCTATCTAATATCAGAATTTGCATTACTTATTAAGGATAAAGTCATTGGAGGCATTCATCTAACAATTCCCAAGTAGTTGTATAAATGCCTTGAAATATTGTTAAACACAATAAAGTTGGTTTCTCACTCGGCACAAAATTTTAAAATCTATTTGACATTAATATCATTTATCTGTTATTTTGACAACGATGAACTTTCATAGTTTCATAAATAAAAATGAGGCTGCATATTAATACGGAATATTACAAACAGAATCAATAAGAAAATAAAGACGATATCATTTAATTTATTGTTTATTTTAGAGGAAAAGGGGAGAAAAATATTTGAGGGTAATTGGTTGTACAATTTATTTTGTGCAAACATACAAGTGCATGCAACATAAGATGATGCAAGATTGTTGAGTGAAAATGCCGCTCTTATTTGAGTCTTTTAACTTGTACGAAGTAAAATAAATGCAAACAAGAAATTACATTTTTTATCAACAATTCATAACAAAGTGACATACTTCAACTTTTCCATAATTACATATCCTTTGTTCAGAATTTAGTAATCTCGTTAATGCCACCAAAACGAGCCTTTAGCTTATTTATTTGTGCGGGATCCAACAAAGTAATTTTCTGAATAATCTCAATATGTAAGTCATTTTTGAAAAGGGAACTAGGAATGTTTTGAAATCCAGGATTTGAGCTCATAAAAGTTGCATAAGCAACCCCGCGACATTGAATTGAAAATGCGCAAGTGATGGTGGGAAAATAAATGTGTCACCCTCCTCCAAGGTCTTGTAAAAGGGGTATAATTCGTGTCAATAAAACTAGCAACAATGGTACCCATAATGAGTATAGAGATTTCAGCGACACGGTGGCTGTGGATAGGGACGGCCCCTCCTACCTCAATGTCGGCTCGTGCCATGGATAAGCCCATACCATTTAAGGTCGGGAATTGATTTGCTAAGGCAATGAGACGCCGAATTTAAAGGCATTAGAGGTGTTGTCGGGTTTCCGATAGCCCGAGTTTGAAAAGTTATTTATTGTGACTTTTGTCGCGTCTTTGCAGGAATAACATGTTGGTCCATGAGGGAGGGTAGCAACACAATAGTCATACTACTCTAATGTATTTGCATAAGATGTAGAGATGAAAAGAGAAAAGGAAAAGCTTTAAAATCATTAAAATGTTGAAAATCATGTTGTTTATTATATGTATATACAGTTGGTCTTGCTTCAGACATGCCATTTTGGTTTGAAGCAATAAGACGGAAATTTGTAACCACTTTACAGTTAGATGTAACCACTATTGAAAACAAGTTGATATAAGTTGTGGTTACATTTTATCAAAAAGTGGCAACATAATTCCGTCTTATTTTTCATACGGAGATGGTCCATCTGAAATAAGAATTTGCGATGTATATAAGTTACTTTGGTTGTTGTTTGTGATTTGTTTTGAGTTATTTATAGTGTTTTTGCTTGAAGTCCATTTATGATTGAATTTGAGTATATTGTTATGAGGTAGATATCATGTTAATTGTAAAGGTTAATTTGGCTGAAATTATGTCGAATACCAAGTTCTGAATGCACTAATTATCTTGTATGATACCTTACCCATGTAAAATATAAAACCGCTCTTACACAACCATACTAGATAAAAAAATTCTTGTGTCTTTCGGGAGGACCGTCCCCTTTACATTTAACATAGTTCAAAACAAATAAACCCTCAGAAAGATAACCCTTGCCCACAAAATCCACATTACGCGACATTACAACCTTGTCAACTTCAAAAACAAGCTTCAAACCATCTTTGTTTAATAAAGCACCAGACACAAAGTTTGACGCAATGATTGGTTAGAGCAAGTGTTTTCCCCAGGTGTCTAGAAGCACCAGTATCCAAAACCCATTCAGCAACATTACTCACCAGATTTGCTTTGACAACCACAACAGCAATAATATCATCACTCACAACAACATTAGCTTCAACGGTTTTATTTTGAATGCATTTTTAAGCCTTATGACCCGGCTTACCACAAACATAGAAAACAAGAGTTCCAGCAGGTTTCTGAATTTTGGCAACAGGTTTACTGTACTTCCCCTGACGCGGACCATTCTTCTTAGCATGACCATGGTTGTTAGCCTGACCACCCTTGGCCTTACCCTTACCATTAAACTTCTCAGCATTGGACGGACCACCAGACTCGACCACAACCATATTAACCTTAGCAGTATTAAGATGAAGACTAGCATGTTTATTTTTAAGGCAATTGGCCTCCTCAGTCCTCATATGTCCTACAAGTTCTTGAAGGGACAAAATTTTTTTTATTATGTTTAAGATGGTTTCTATAGTCAGACCACGAATGAGGAAATTTTTTCAGAAGCACATTAGCAAGAAAAACATCACATAATTTCATCTCTTCATTAATCACATCAGCACATAAATTTTCGTAAATATGCACTTGTTCCATTATTGTTTTATTATCCTCCATTACAAACTCAAGTCATTTGCCAACCACATATTTCTTTTTCCCCGCGTCATCGGACCCATATTTCGGTTCTAAGGTTTCCCAAATAACTTTAGCATATCTATTGACCATAAATAAATCGAATAAGGTATATATATATTAGACATCTGGTGAAGCAAATGACATCTAGCACTCTAGCAGTCTTGTTATCTTTATCGAACTTTTTAACAGACTCTTCATTCGACTTAATAGTAGAAGCAATAGGAGAAGTATTTTCAACAGAAGTGGAAGTAACATAAGTTGGTGGATCTTTAAGCAACACATAATCAACCTCCAACTACTCAAAAAACATTAACAATTTATGAGACCAACGTTTATAGTTATTACCGTCTAATGGTTCAAGCTTTGATAAATTAGGAATAATTTTCGACATAACCGACACTGTTACAGCAACAAATAGTTTTCAAATTGTAATGCGTAAAATGCCGTAACAATAAATAAAGGATCAGAAATACCGAAAGAAAGTAGTCACGTGGAAAAGAGCCACTGCCTTGAAAACTATTTCCGTAACGACCGTGGTGGCGATCATCAGATAACCGATAGTTCCCCAAGAATTACACTACTGTCTTCTCTCAGACTCACCCACTCGAGACTGACAGGCCTGGAAATATCTTAGAACTTTACCTAGAAAAGTATAGAGAGAAGAGAAGAGGAAGAAGAGTGTTTGTTGTATTTTTTATAATGTGCAGGCTGCTATATTTATTCAAAAAATAGAGCAGTTAGAGGAGCCACAATTGGTTCCCCAACTCAGCAGTCAAGACTGGAAATGGGGAGAATAATTCTCACCCACTAACAATCTTATTTGACTGAACAAAAACGCACATGGGAAATGAACCTAGACACATCAAGGCATCTCGGGCGCGGTCCAAAAAGGTAGGCATATCCTGCCGCATGCGATTGCAAATCCCAAATCTCGGATCACGAATCCGGGTCCGGAATCAGGCAGAGCACGCGCGCGCGTATGGAAGCTGAATTAAGCACCTCGCAGAGTCTTCACAAAATACCCCCTTAACCCACTAGGGATAGTGTATGGTGTGAAGGGATATATAAACCCACACAACTTACACTTCACCACCAATGTGGGACAATAAGAACGAAAAATACTTGGCTCAAAGCTCCTTATTTCCAACATATCACTTCTTCTTTTCTTCAGATATAACCTTATTTATTTTAAAAGAAAAATATTTATTTGAAAAGGTATAATATGGTAATTTGAAATTTGAAAAGTTAAAATCATCCAATTCTTACATGTTATTATAAGTTTACGAATAATATTTAAAAATGGTTACTATTATGATATATTTTCGAGAAAACTCAAAATTACAAAGTATTATCTACCATAAACACACTTTTAAGAACAATAGTTAAGTTAAGTGTTCTGAATTTTCTTACTTTAACTTTGAAGTTCGATTCTTACTCGTGACATAATACGCTTATTCAAACCTAAAAAAACATAAACCCACTTGTGATAACTATTACCTGCTAAAAAAGGCTTGAGAAAATTTCTTTTTGATAAAAACCATAGACCTAGCTACCGCGAGTAGTCTTCCAAAAAAATTAATGAGAAACAAGAAAGCCACAAAACGAATAACAAAACCTTTCCTTTTTTTATAGCGGGAAAAAACTTGTGTACTAGTATCAAGCACCAAGCTAAGCAACTTTTCCTTGCATAATCCTTTTCTGCTTCCATGATCTCAATGTTTTCCAATTATTTATCCATTCTGCCAAAGTGTTAGGTAAAGTTTTCTTCCATGATTTTCACCACAAACCAACTCCTAAAAAGCAATTTGTACATATAAAGGGGCAATAAGGTTTCTTTTTCTCGAAAATAACTTCTTTTCTCAATTCCCAAATGATCATTACGATAAGAATGAAGAATCCGATTAAGGGGTGGCCACGTAAGCAACTAAGTACAAAGGGTGGCCATGCATGGGGGTGACAAAGTATGAAAAAGAATAACCACTGCTCTCACCTCACGTGAAGCTTGGCTCATACTCGCTTAAAACCTATGACGATAATCGTTCAAGGGGTCACATTCTTCAATTTAATGACACCCTTCAATCATTCTCAGGAGGCAATCTTTCCAAATCCCATTACATCACTCAACTTAATACCTATATCGAGAAACTCGCAGCCTTATTAGGCAAGCTTATCGAGCCCGAAGACATTTTAGAAAAGGTTCTTCATGGTCTCGCTATCACTTACAAACCGGCCATCAAAGCCATAAGGGCTCGTGACACCACCATCTCTTTCGAATCCCTCTATGAAAAATAAATCAATCATGAACTCACCATAAAGCAACTTACTTCATTATTCTCCATCTTTTCCTATAACTGCTCTCGCTACTCAAAACCGACCCTCCTACAACCGCTCATAATCTTTCTCTTTGATCTAACCTCCGCTCCTTCTCACACCTACAACCCTCTCTTTCGGTGAACCTCAAGCACCATTTAAAGGTCGGTGCCAATATTGCGAATTCACATGTCACTACCTCTCTATTTGTGGTAATTTTAAACGTTGTAGATACCCGTATCAGTTAGTATTGGAATTCATAAGACTCATGCCAAACACCCTATGAAGATAGGACAATATATAATATCGTCCAGACGCCGTCAATTAATGGAGATCGTTTTATGATAAACAAAATGAGGTTTTAATTGATTTTTTTTTGTTTAAATAAATTTTAAATAATTTAGTTCAAGTCAATTTAAAAAGTTTTGAATTAATTTTTAATAAATATATTTTTAGTTTATTTGAACTCGAAGGGTTTTTTCCTTTTTAAAAGTCAGTTTCGAGTTTGGCTTGTTAAGTGTTTGCGTTCGCTTTAAATTAAATTAAAAATGAAATAAAGTTACGATTTTTAAATAACTTCTTCACTTGATTTTTGTGTTCGACTTGAAAAGTCAATTTTTTTAAGTTTCATTAATCGTTTAAAACGAGATTTTAAAACAAATTTTTAACTCGATTTTGGAGCGATCTTTTGAACTCGTTTTGAAGTCAATTTAGGCCTGATTTTTGTTGCATTCTCGACCAAATAACCTACCCTCTTAACCCCATGCCTGTTGGAGTAGGTGTCTTCCACAATAGTGCGCCACATAATAAATCTTATTAAGGAATATAATTGGGATATTTATTGACTATATATATGATTAGTCAGTTGATTAACGTAAATCAATAACGGTTGGCTGACTAGAGTTTGACGTTATTGTCGTATGACGACGGTGATCAACTGATCCCTTTCGGTCACACCTAAAGGATGAAATCCAAATAGTAACTAATTATTTGTATACGATACATTTAATTAGTACATTACATATATTCGATATGTACGAGAGTTAATTATTAGAAATTGAGTTAAGAACTCAAATTCGATTAAACTTATTTTTCAATTATGCGATAATTGACTAATAAATTTATATCTTATTTTAATACGATTAAATAAGATTTAACTTAGTAATTAATCTTTAAATTACTAAATTAGTTGAGGTTTTGAGATAGAGGTAATTAGTTAATTATATTTACAAGGAGTTGTAAAATAAACTAACTAAGCATTGTGCGAACCCATT
Organism: Heliosperma pusillum; assembly: GCA_022085475.1. Lineage (NCBI taxonomy): Eukaryota > Viridiplantae > Streptophyta > Magnoliopsida > Caryophyllales > Caryophyllaceae > Heliosperma > Heliosperma pusillum. The sequence goes on from JAIUZE010075428.1 coordinate 43,221, forward strand.
ATATATTGATATAATGGTAAAATAATACTTAAAATGTTAAGTACATATTATTTGTTTAATTGAGTCATATAATTGTTATATGATCAAATTAACACTTAATTATACAGGATAATTAACCATATGATCAATAAGTATTTGTGAGACAAATCAAAATGGATCCAACTAGGCCAACATGGCCGGTTATGATGTAGTTAGAATGGTGATGATTGTTGTTCTTGTTGTAACTCTTTAGTTAGCATTTGAAAGTGACATAACAAGTATAAAACAATCATCATCTTTTCTACAACACTCCACTCTAATGCATGTGATCAAATTGAACAAAATAATAGTCCAAATGTGGACTACATGGTCCGGCCAAATGGCTTATTTAATGAACAATTGTTGTTCATTTTATACTTACTTGTTTTTGTGCAATTTGTTTACTTCTCTCTAAAACTCTTCTTATCACTAAAAACTCTCAAATACTAATATTTACTAAGTATTACTAGTGTAGTAATATAGTCATAGTATTAGTAGTATAATATCTATCTTATTATCTAGTTAATAATAAGAGTAGATTATTTGGGTTTATCTTGGTGCAACTTAGAGGAGATCTTCTACTTTGGAGATTGTTTGTGTTCATCCATATTTGTAGCTCAAGAACAACAAGAAGGAGTTCTTGTTGTGCCCTTATATTTTCCATATCAATGTGAGGAAATTTCTTCTCTTTATAAATGATTTTATATTTGCATTATGTTACATAGATCATTAAATACTAAATTAAACAAGTAATTTAGAAACTAATTAGAGGAGTCTAATTAAGGTCTATGGACTTTCATGTGGTATCAGAGCTAGCTTGTAGCATGCATGTTCATTTTGGACATTTTTATTAAAGTTATAAGATAACTAATAAATCAAAGATTTTGAGTTAAAATACGATTCTGACAAAAAATTTTGGTGCATGTATACCTACTGACCTCAAAATGTTTGTGGTCAAATTTCGTGATTTTAGGGATTAATTTGCTATTTATTTTGATTTATGGCGTTTAAACCGAGTTAACATGCATTTTATGAGTTAAAAGTTAACTAAAAATAGTTGCATGTTGATTCTGGCCATGAAATTTTAATATGATCTCACATGCATTTCTTACATATTGTATGTAAAATTTCGTGACTTTTACTTATGTATTGCATGTTCATTGATTTTTATACGATAAAAGTTGATAATATGAGCTTATAATGTTCATAAAATTGAAACGTCCATTTCTGGTCTTGAAAATTTTTTGTACATTTTAAATTCTGATGTTGATACTACTGGTGAAATTTAATATTTTTTTTCACTGTTTTACTATATCTAATGTTTTTATTTGATAAAACCATTAAATACAAAGCTATTTGTTCATAAAATTAATTTAATTTTTTTGAGCAAATGTTTTTTATTTTTATAGTTCCTGGAATTGTTCCAGAATGTACAAAATTTTTGGTTTCAAATTTTATGATGTTTATATTTTATTTTGGTTTTATTTCATAATTGTTATGATTAAACCGTAATATTTAGCAAATGAAATCAAATCGATCTAATTAATGACCAACAAAATTAGTAGTGACTAATTTTGAGTTCTAAATCAGTTGAGTTAATTAGTTTGAA